>CM040238.1:170148288-170221494 GCA_022545495.1 Chrysanthemum lavandulifolium | reverse complement strand
GACATTTGATCAAGGTCATGACCTTGTTTTTATCAAACTCTGCGATTCTTCTTGCATAGCTCGAACCCGGCTTGGGTGTTTTAGAGCCTCGATGACACTTTTGGGTTTTATATCCGATAGGTAATCAAGATATAGACATTCATTGGTCAAGTCGGTTAAATTAGCACCATGCTTCTAGTGAGCATGCCCTTAGTGGGTTCACCAATGATGTTTACAAGCTCAATGTCTTGAGATTTTGTCCACTTACTTTGTGGTCTAGGATCCGAACTTGAGGAGGTCATGGAGACTCGGGAGTGAGTTCGGTGCATTAGCCACATAATCATTAAGAACATCCGTTGAGATGTCTTGTTCAGTTGGGTTTCATGAATCATGTGTACCGATCATTTGGATCGATGTTGCCTATCCCATCGTGGACCGGTTGATTATCAATGAATTCACCGATAGTTGGTTGGGGTAGGTTGTGAGGTAAGACATAATATGAGATGTCGCATCGACTGATATGAGGAATTGATTTCCTTGTTGAACTCATCAGAGGATATCTTGATGAGTCATCAATTCCTATTTCCTCCGAGGTATTGGTGAACATGATGCTTTCGAACTTTCATCAAAGGTGACATGAAAGGTTTCTCAACTTGTTGTCTTCTCGTGTTAAACACCTCAAGGCTTTGGAGATCGATGAGTAGCCTAAGAAATATCCATCATCGCTTTTGCATCAAATTTGCCTAGGTGATCCTTGTGGTTATGAATAAACACAGACACCCAAACACATGAAATGGCGATGTCGAAGTCTACCTTTGAAAGTCTCATATGGGGTTTTATTATGTCTTTTGACAATGATTGGCCTGTTTGAGTGTAACAGTGCGGTTTGACCGCTTCAATCCAAAATGCTTTGAGAGGGTGAGCCATTAAACATGGTTCTTCCGCCTCAATGAGAGTTCTGCTTTTCCTTCAAAGAACCCCATTTTGTTCGGGGTATAAGGATATGAGAAATTTTGAGAAATTCCTTTTCATCACGAAGCTTTCAAGCTCTTGATTTCGAACTCAGTACCATTGTCGGTTCGATTTGTTTAATGATAATGTCATTCGGTTTTCAATTTTTCGATGAATGACATTATTGTATCGCCTCTGACTCTTTTGGAAAGAAAGTATACCCAAGTGTATCTTGAAAACTCATCAACAATGACAAGTGTATACATCTCATTTGGATTGATCGGGACCGACAGTCCAAAGAGATCCATATGCAGGAGGTGAAGGCTTTTGATGGAGAAAGTTTGTTTGGTTTTGAAAGATGCTCTGTTGTGTTTACCTTTTCATAGCGAGCATGGTTTGTCTTTGCAAAACCGGTGATGGTAAGCCAAGGACCTTGTTTTGTTTTGCCAGGTTGTTGAGATTTTTGAAGTTTAAGTGAGAGAGTCTCTTGTGCCACAACCAGTTGATAGATTCAGTGGCTTTGGCAAAGAGACAGTTCCATCTTGAGAAAGAGTAGACATGTCTAAGACATAAACATCGTCTCTTCTAGAGGCTATCAAAACAACTTCTTTATTGGCATTGAAAATGGTACCTTGTTTGTCATTGAATTGCACAATGTACTTAGCATCACATAGTTGACTGACACTGATGAGATTGTATTTGAGACCATTGATGTAAGTAATTCTAGAGAAAACTATTCCATTGCGCCATCAACCATAACCTTGATGGGACATGATGAGTTATCACCAAATACTACCTGGGTCCCGGTTCTTTTACATACTTGTGCAAATACTCCTTCACACCAACATGCTTCTTGAGCATCCACTGCCTAGATGCCAATAGGCTCTCTGGCGTGTCTGCACAAGTAGTAAACCGAATTAGTTTCTCTTAGTGACCCACTTGCTAGTGGGCTTGGGTCTCAAGGTCTCTTTGAATTTTGCAATCGACTCATGATCAATGGTTGAGTGCATTGTGCTACCAGGTTTTGCATTTAGAGACCGAGGAAGACTCGGTGATTTTGGGTTGTTTTGCACTTCTCCTTGCATGAATGACTTTGCCATGTTGGGATGTCTCATGAGTGGATTCCACATATATCACGGATGTGTTCATGAGGCAGTCATCCCGATGATGATCATTAAACCCACAATGTGAGGCAAAGAGGAAAAGGTTTTGCTCTATTCTTGAGAGTCGTTTTGGAGGATGATGCATCTTGATGACCAAATTTGGTATAGTTTGCTTTATCGATGAGCTTACATCTTGTAAGTGGTATGCGATTCGTGATCATCCTTATTGCGAGATCATACAATAAAGGATTTTGTAGCGGTTGTCGGTGGTATGACTAGTGTAATGACACACCACACTTCGCTTGGGTTTGTTGGTGGATTTTGATTTTGATGAGCTAGATGAGACTCGACTTAGTTTCCTTGATTGAATCAGGGGCTTTTCGATGGATTCCATCTTTTCCGTCGCCTTCCTCACAAGCTCGACAAGTTCCGAATTTGGTCGCCTGGGGACAGAGGATGTTGAAGTCTCGTGGGAGTAGACTCTTGTTGGATTTGTTTTGTTTGTCTTTGCAGGATGGTTCTACCAAGTCCAGACCTTTCTTTTGGTGAGTGAGGATTGAATTTTAGAGGAGTAAGCTCGAACTTGATCAAGACCTCAAGAGGTTTCGTGGGTGGAAGCGGTGTTTGAGATTCGCTTTAGACTCGAGAGATGTGTTCAGATTCACTGGGCACATCGAGAGTCCTAGCATGGTCTTAAGAGCTTGGCTCGTGCTCGAGAATCCTTCCGAATCAAAATTTGGAAGCTTACTCTCGGGATTAACCCGCTCAATCCAATCACTTTGGAGTTTGGAGTTGTTAGCATATTGGTAATCATGCCACCGGATACAAAAGGTTTAGAACTTTAGTCTTTGTTGAGAGTCGGGAGCCGATCTTCACCTATGACTCTCTTTTTGCTCACTGGGGCACCACAAGATCAAAGACCCCAGGATTCTTAGCAGTCCAACTATCAAGAATATCTTGTACCTTTTTAAGTTCATCTTGAAGAGCTTGATTTCTTTTAACTAGTTCGGTGTTTTGAATTTGCAAAGTGTGACCTCAAGCTTGGCTTGTTTTAAAATAAGTAGTTCATCTCTACACTTGTTTAATTCAAAACTTAGCTTGTTGTATTTTGAAAAAGATTTAATCGTTGCTCTTCAACAAACTTAAGGTCAACATTAAGATAATTCATATAAGATCGCCAATCGAGTCATCATCCATAGAAAGTAAGATGTTTACCTTTTCATTGTGATGTTGACCCATTCCCGCTTCTCGCATGATTCTTCCCAACACTAGCTTGTCCTCTTACGAGAGGGCCATCGATTACTCGACATGCACCATTTCATCATCGATGATCGGCTCTTCATCCCGTCGAAGGTTTCAGAACGAGGCCTTTGTTTTACCCCGCATAGATTTAACACTGGTTGTTTAGGAGGATCGGCCTCAAACAATGCAAGCTTAGCTTTTGCTTTCTTATACTTGGTTTCATAATCAACAACTTTGTTTTGATCGATTTGCTTTGAAAATTTTGATGAGACCGAAAGATTTTGGTTGAAATTTGCTAAAGACAAGACCGGTTTGAAGATTGTTTTTAAAAGCGATCTTTTGCAAATGACCCTTTTGTGACACTTAAAACATTCAAGGTGTCTTCATTAGCTTTAGCGTTTGAAAACTTTTGTTTCTTCGAATAAACCTTTTGAGTTAGCGAGGAGTGCTCTTTCACGAAACTCAATATTTAAATCGTTCGGTACTCCTCGCTTGTCCTCTCATCTCGCCTCATCATCGAGTTTTCCGAAAATCTTGAATCACATTGTTAGAATAAAAGCGCTTGACCTTTGGATTGGAAATGGTTGTCGGGACTTTTGACTTCCGGGACTTTTTCAAGTTAGGGTATTGTCTCAATGATGAGGTTTTCCTCATAGACAAATTCCCATAAATTTCGTGAAGCTCAAGATTACGGATGTGGTTAGCATTCCTTAGTCACCGAGAGAAATTCAACCATTTCTCGGGAAGATTGTTTACAAAACCAACATTGATTTCATGTTTGGACAATATTACACCATCATTTGAAAGTTCATTTAACAAGGTTTTGTACATGGTGTAAGTTTGAGATGAGTTTCGAGTCCTTAGCCTCAGAAGGTATTATACTCAAGTTTCAGTCCATTATCCTGCTTTCCTTGGTATCGATGGACCTTCATGACCGTGGACCAGCTCTTCCTGTGTTTGCTTAGTCAGACTACGATTAATAACCGACTCCATGGTATCATCGAGGAGACAAGATATGATGATACTCTTGAGTCTTTGGTCCTGGTCGACCACTCTTCTTTCATCCCGAGTCCATCGAGCTTGAGTTTAGGCAAACCCTTAGCTTTTTTGGGACGAATGGACCTTCATTAATACATTTTATGTAGTAAGGTTCCATTCCAATCAAATAGCAAAGCATTCGCTTTTTCCATTTGTTGAATTTGCCAACTTCAAGTCGAGGGCATTAGGCGTATAAGCTCCACCCTTTTGTCGACTAGTTGGGGTACATCAAAATCACCATTTAGGATCCTAATTTAAAACTTTTAGAGCGGCCTAAAACGAGTTTTATAATTAGCCCTTCTCTAATACCACTTGTTGTTCCCCGCTCACTATCGCTTAAAATAGTTTAGAAATATAAAACAAGTTAATAGTGAACAATGGTAAATTAACGTAAGTAAAACACACTAGATAATTTTCAACATCATATTCTTATTAGAAATGAATCAGAAGAATACATTACCCAAGTATTTGCGGAATAGCACTTGGGATTGAAATGACAAAGGTTGGTGACTCTCTAAGCTCAAAGCTAAGTCTCGAGCACAACTCTTAGAACCCATTGAGCTATCTCGGGGATAAAGTTGTATTGGAGGAGTGAAAAGAAGGCTTCTTGCGTGTGTGTGTTTTACAATTCAAAAGCTTAATCTTTCACTCCATCTCTTATGCTATTTATACATGTATGATATTTGACTCTTTCCTAAGTGACAACCGACATCATACGTAAGACAAAATCTTGATGTATTTTATCTCATTTACAAAGACTATTCTAGGTAAGAGACAAGACTACTTTCCTAAGTTCAATGATGACACCGAGCCACGATCTTTGCTATTCAGGGAAAGTTGACTTTGGTTGATAAGTACTGCCTTATCTCGATTCAAACTTATCCCGCCATGTCCCGCTCTTTCTTCGCCTTTACATCCTTGATCTTATACTTTAGTTTGTCTTGATTGTAAGTAGTTGGAGAGATTCTTAGGGATTCAGTGAGTTATTGTCATCACCACCAATCCATCATCTTCTTCTTAACCCGCCTTCACCCTTTAAGTTCCGCCTCATCGAGTGGAGAGACTTCTTCTTCGCCTCATACCGAGTATCCGAAGATGACTCACCGAGACTATGCACTCGGTGACTGTTAGTGTTAACGGACTAAACACGGGCTATTTTCTATTCAAATCCTAGATTAAGGGGTTTGGGTATTTACTGAACCCAACACAAGTATTCCAATAGTCACAAAGTTTCCCATGACATCATGTTTCCTTGAATTTATGATATGCGTATGATGGATAGATATATTCTTTCACTTTCAAGAACATACATATAGAGAAATGACACCCGTATAAGATAAGTGGAAACTTTTATACCGAAAGGAATACATAAAATGATCTACTTATGAAACGGTCGAGCTATTTTTTTTAACAATGATTCATGGAGCCAAACTGGGTACACAGATCCAAAATGGATCCGTGGGTCCCATAGGATCGATACCCTCTGCATCCAAATCCTATTTTTCCATAACTCAAACTTGACGCAGCGGAAAGTTGTAAAACTAAAACAACTAAATTAATGACCATACATTACATATATATTAAACATTAAATCTACATTTTGGATTTACATGAACATCTGCGGAAATGTTTCATTTTCAAAGGAAGGAGCTCCTCTCAAGTTGAAGTACACAACTTGAGTCAAGTTGTGTAATTGTGACCCATTGAATTTGATCCAATGGCTCAAATCAAAAGATCTTCTTTTAATTTGAGCCATTGGATCAAATCCAATGGCTCTCTAATGGCTCAAAGTAATGGGAGAGGATCCTCACCCGCTTACAAAACTAGGAGTTATCCCATCAAATTTAATAGGTAGTTGAGATTACATTAAATGTTGCCATACTAAGTAATGAGATAATGTCTTTCTTTAGGGAATAGTGGTTGACACTGTTTTTCCTTTTACCAACTTTGGAAGATGTTATTTCCCAAGAAGACTTACTTTATCCCTTTTTACAAAAGTATATTTTTCTCGCCTTATGACCTTCTAGATACTTGAGATTCTTTGCTAGTATCTTTGTTTAAACGAGGAGATCAAACATCGTTCAGTGAGGCATTGACATCCTCACTGAACTGAACTTCTTCTTTGGATCTTGTGCTTTAGAGGCTGAACCGCATCAACGCAGAAGTGAAGACTTCTTTGTCTTCAAGAACTCAAAAGGAGTTGGGCGTTGAACATGTCTTCTGCGAGTGGGTTATACCTAGGCTATTTTATGTTCAAATATAGTTAGAGATTACTCGACATAATTACCGATTCATTCTCTTCTTCTAGGGTCAACATAGCTCAAAACAATATAGGAAGCTCCATGTGATCCAATATAAAATGTCACAATTCTCAATTTCCGGTCATTTTCAAAATTTTCTACTCATTCCCGGAGAAAATTTATATTCCATTAACGTATATTTTTTTCTTATTAAATAAACGCTATCGCCTAATTAATTATTTTGAACATTTGACCCGATACTTCCAAAAATTATCCCGATATATTTTTATACTCATAATAAGTTTATAAAAATATTATTATTAGTTTACCCGGTGTTTTAAATCTATTTTGTGTATAAATTGTTATATTTATATAATTACGACGGTTTTCTTAAATACTACACGATAATTATTATTTCACTCAAATTTTGCAAGAAATGTATTTTTATAATTTTTATGACTTCAATATATTTTATCTTGACCCGTTAAAATTTATTTTTAGCTAACGCTACCTTACAAGCTTAAATGTACACATACTTACCTAAATAAACTTACAAATACACATCTTATATACATATTAATACTTAGTAAAAAAATATATATATATATATTTCTTAAATAAATACACCCCCTTGTCGACACAAGGGGGTTAGTCACTCACTACTTGCTAAAATATCTACAACTTATATCATATTATACTTATAATTTGCAAGATATTACACATACAACTTAACCATTCAAAGTGTAAACCATTTTCTTCCTCTCCTCAAGCATAGAACCGGCCATCCATACAAAATCAAGGAGGGATCATCAAAAAATTTTCTAGTCAAGTTTTATACACTCTAGTATCACTCTTGATTAAGGTTGTGCAATAAAAACCTTGGGTGATTAGGAAAACCTTTGATCATAAACCTCATCAAGTAACTTGTAAGCATAACACTTCATCTTTTACCTTTTCATATATATTTTTTTCATACATTTTTATGAAGTCCATATGATCATATTTGCTTAAGTTGTAGTTTTTAATTCATGTTTATCAAATGTTATCACCCATATGTGTCCTATTAATTTTTATAACAAGTATGTACTAGTTAGAAGTTTATAAAAATTTGAGGAATGAAAAATGAACCAACAAAGTGAGTTTTCATCTTTTGACATTAAAGGTTTTATGTAGTTTATGTTAATTAGTAAGTTGAAAACACTAGTTTTAACCCCAAAAATGGTCTTTTTATCTTATATGGTTCGACTAGTATTTCATTTTTAGTAGGATTGGCGAAGTGTAGTTCAAGGGATTTTTGTGGTGTAGTTCGTGGTTAAACAAGTAGATAAAAATGGTAAAGCTTAAAATGAGCGTGAAGCGCTATTAAATTTATAATTTTCCGAAAAGTTAGTCATTTTATAAGTTTTATTAAAGTTTTAGAAAATAGATTTTTATCCATGAACGTGGCCTTTTGAACGGACTAAAACGGAGTTATAACGAAAAAGATACGTGGTTTTCAAGTTACGATTTAAAAACTACCATTTTCCGGAAAATGTGCATGCAGATCCGATTTTCAACTGACCAATCAGTGACCTTAAACTTTCTGTGAAATCTCCAAAGTTTAAAAATATATTAGTACACTTAGTTACCTTCGCGTGGATATAAAGAACTTGAAAAACGGACTTAAAACGAGTGAGTTATGGTTAACCGAACTTTGAGTCGAGAACGTGCTGAAAACACTATTCACAGCATTAGTATGCTGTCAGGATTTTTAACCAAGGTTTTGAGGGCTTAAACGAACGTTTCGGGGGAAACGGACCTTAAAAACGAGTTAGTTTGCCTATGTATATATTACGTCAAGTTTGATGTAAACCGATTTTACAATCACTAAAACCGTTACATAGTTTTAACTATATTTTCACCATTAGCTCAAAAGTAATTATTTTTGACATGGAACCGTCACACATTCAAGTAACAATTTTTTTTTTTTATATATATATAACTAGTTTTTCAAGTAGCATATTGGGTGATACGTTTTCAAATCATGCATTCACGACAACATATCATAACTCAAGTCATAACATTCATTTTAGGTCGCGGATAGTTTCCGAGCCTCATTTTCGCAGCACTTCATTTTGTTAGCATATCAATCACACCGGTGAGTTCATACCCGCTTTTACTCGCTTAAATTCTTACAAACTCTTTGGGGAGATACATGCTTAAATACTTGTTTTTACTCTTGCGAATACTCAAACCATTTATACAATTGTGTTACACTATACTTTTATACTCTTTGGACATTATGTGGGGTTTATTGCGATATTTGCCTTAATGTGCTAAACTTGTTTTCAATTATGCCTCAACATACATACTTTAGCAATCTGGTTAATCTGCGGGAGCCGGCGGAGAGGTATTGATAGTACTATCGGTGACGCCCCCACCCTTGTGTCCCCGATGACTTGACGTGGGGTGAATATAATCCGTTATTCAATTAGACACAACAAACAATGTAGACTTGTCAAGAGGTTCGCTATGTGATTCTTTGCATTAAGTACTAGTATATATCGTATGCACATATGTCCTACTTACAAACAAGATTGACAATTCTATGTCTTGGCAGTGGGTCGTAAACACACAGATTGCAAGTTTTGTATGGGTGGGACTTGGAACTGGGTGGATTTACGATGCCTTTGCTGTGAAAATATTCTTTAAAGACTTTTTCAAATCATTTTCAACAAACTTATGAACTCACCAACCTTTGTGTTGACACTTTTTAGCATGTTTATCTCAGGTCATAAGGCGATAGCATTTCATGGAGCTTTTGGGTCACATGGCATACATTGGAGTCTTGTGCTTTTAACAATTACCATTCGACATGTTTTGTAAACCTTTATGTATTATCAAACTTTGGAATTTCTTGTTTTGTAAACTTCAACTTATTTAATCGAATGGTAGACTTTACAAAACGTCTCATTATAGAGGTCGTTTTCTGTATCCATACTTTGTGCTATGACGTCATACCCCAATGACATTATCGTTCCGCTGCGATATTTTGGGGGTGTGACATAAAAACAATAACAATAGCAAACGAAGAACAAAACAACATGAAATATAGCGTGGTTCACGCAATTGGAGTAATCGTGCTACATGCACTGGCAGCACCGCTGAACCAGAGAGGTTATTGTTGATTAGCTACATGTTTACAGTTATAGTGGAGCTGTATTGATATAGGGGTGGCTCAGTGGGTCATTCTGGGTGCCATGAGTCTTCACAACTCAATACATGATGTATAGCAAAGGGCGTTTGGCTAAGCTTATGAATTGGGCTTGTGTTTATGTTATAAAACCGGCTTATGGCTTATATATCTTGAGCTCATAGGCCCTTGCGAAGTGTTTGACTTAGCTTATCATAATTAATAAGGTAAAATAACAAAAAAATACATGAACATTAAAAGAGTATAATTATTAAATGAGGGTATAAATGTCTTTTTATAAAATTTCCTTATATAAGCCCACTCCTCCTCGAATAAGCCACAAAATTTGGATTTATTGAAACCCCTTTATATAAGCTCATAAGCCGACTCATATAAGCTTAAGCAAACACTTAGTTTGGCCTTATTTAACACATATAAGCTTATATTTAACAAATATAAGCTAATAAGCTTATAAACCCATCATATAAGCTTAGCTAGTTTATTAAGAATAAGAAAATAATGTCTAGCCACACGTTGATTGAGATTTTCAAGGGAATTGAAGATGCATCTATTTTTGTAAGTGAATTTGAAATGTGTGTTTGTGGTTTTTTTTTATCCCTCATTTTAATTTTTCTTCTCAATTGATGTTAATTGAAGTCTTTTGTTTACACTCTTTCTTTGAAAAGGAAAATAGCAGATTTGAAATAAAATTTAGGGCCCGCTTGGTTCAAAGTGAGTAAAGGGAAAGGGAAAGGAATGCAAAGGAATGAGTGAGGTGGGTAATCAATCCCTTACCCTCAATTTAGTCTATAATGGTTCATTACCCATTACGGGTAATCAATCCCTTACCCTCCCTAACCAAGACTATATAATGAAAATGTGGGCCCTTTGAATACCTTACCCATTCCTCACCTCCTTAACCCCTCAACCAAGCATGCCCTTAGAACTCTGCGTTGACATTCTCAGTTGATATTTAATTGGCTTATTTTATACCAAGTTGCATTTTTCTTTCATATTAATCATAAGATTCTTTGAATTTAAATGTGTATTCTAACAATTCACTAACAATACCCTTATACTAATTTACAGTTTTTTTTTTTTTTTTTACACTCTCTCTCTAAAAAATATCTCTCCAACCTCTCTAAACAAATAAACCCAATCCACCCAAACCTTTACCAAACATCTCATTTTTTCGCGGTGTTTTGGCCGGCCGCCTGGACCTCCTTCTTCCATCTTTTTTGTACTTTTCTTTTCCCACAATAAAATCCTTTACTCTCATCTCCCATCTTTCACCGTTGCCGCTGTGTCGCTGCCGCCACCGCTGTCTTCTGCTCAGATCTGTTACCATCCGGTCTCTTCTGCTCAGATCTGTTGTGGTCCGTCATCGATGGCTTGCTGATGCCTTGGGTTTTGACTTTAGATCTGTTTGGTTTAGGTCTGGCTTCTTTAAGGATGCTTAGTTTTATCTTCTATGTATGTTTTATGTATTTTATGTACTTTTGTCAAGCTACATCTTCATATGGTTGTGTCTACCAAAAGCTCACTTTGGTGATTCCCCCCACCCTTGTATGGTGTTGCTGTAGTCTGTCACAACTATTATGGTGTATGTCTTGTTTTGGCTTAACTTGTTACCTCGTGTATTTTGTTTGGCAAGTCGGTTTCGATTTTGCCCATTATGTTCGATGTAACTTGTTGTGTTCAAATTACCTCCATTTGTGAGGTGTGAAATGTTATCTCTGTTAAAAAAAAAAAAAAAAAAAAAAAAAAAAAAAAATGTGTATTCTAAGCTTAGAAAAATAAGTAAAGTAACCCAACAAGTAAGCATGGTTTGATTTGGATTAGCATAGTCATTTTTCTTTTGCTTCTGATATTCTTGATCCTTCTAAACCATGGATTATGTAAGAATTTAAAAGTTGGCGTAGTAACAAGACGAAAGTTTAAGTACTTCATAGATGCAAATCATGACATTCAGAAAAATGTTACAACTGCTACTGGATTCTCTGTAGATGTGTTCGATGCTTGCATTCACGCATTACCATATGAAGTACGGTACGAGTTAGTTCCATTTGCCAATGGAACTTATGATGATCTTATAAAGAAGGTTTATGCTCAGGTATGTTAGCTTCCCTAATAGCATATTTAGAGGTGGCTAAATTGATTCATTTAGTTATGCATGAGTCGATTTGGATTAGTTTTTATCTCAAATGATTCAAATCAAAAAATTGCTATAAGGGATATCAGATATGGGTCAAATGGGTGTAAAAGCTGCCCAAAGTCTGTTTTTAATATATACAACCTTCTAAGCCGTTTTAATCATAATTGGCATGTTGCTTATTTCTAATCTTTTGAAACTAAAGAAAGTGTTGGTGAGAAAATTCATGTAAGTTTTGGTATATCAGGAGATTGATGCTATCTTGGGTGATTCAACGATCCTTGCAAACAGATCTCAATATGTTGACTTTACAGCAACTTACACTGACTTGGGCATAGGAACATTGGCAAGAATCAACCATGATGACATGTGGATATTTTTGAAGCCACTCGATGCGAAGCTTTGGCTGAGCATTGCTGGTCTTGCCATCGTCACTGGCATTGTCATTTGGGCAATAGAATCCATGGATCAAGGGTCTGAAACTTCACCTTCTCAGCAAATTGGAGCAATCTTTTGGTTCATCCTAATGACCTTATTTTTTGATCAAAGTAACTTACTATTTATAAGAAATACTATGATGACTCTGCTGCTTCTTATTTTATTTTTGTGTGTGCTCTTTTAAATATTTGCTACAGTATAAATACGTTTATCGTTTCAAAAGATTTATACTGTCAAGTGCCAATCCTGCACTCAAGTTCTCTATGGACCAATGTTATTATTTTAATCTAGCTCAATGAATATCTCTGATTGTATTCATTTTGTGTTGTAGGAGAGAAACTGTCAAGTTATCTGTCAAAATTTGTGGCATTTGTTTGGTTACTTGTTGTTCTTATTATGATCTCGAGTTACACTGCTACATTGAGTTCAATGTTAACGGTTGAACAATTTGAGTTAGCATCAAAGGGTGGAATTGTGGGGTTTCATGGTGGTTCATTTGTAGCTGGTTTATCAGGAGTGACTGTTAGCAACTTGCATTTTGAGAACTATAGGCATAGACCATACTTTTCGTATGAAGATTTTGCTGAAGCATTATCCAAAGGTGGAAAGAACGGTGGTGCTGATGCTATTGTCGATGAAATCCCTTACATAAAGATGTTTCTTGGCAAGTACTCAGATGCTTACGCGATGATTTCTTCTGAACCTTTTACTTCTGGTTTTGGCTTCGTAAGTACCGTTTTCTTTTCCTCTCTCGATCAAAGGTCATTAGAGTTATCTATTCATTTGGACTAATATAGTATCAAAATTGTACATAATCCAACAAATAACTTCTTATTATATATTTATATGAACTGCCAACTCTTTTTCTTCGCCTTCCACTTAACTCCTGCTTACGAAACAAAATTATGAGTACTTGAAAAATGGTTGCATCACTTGCATGTTTAGAACAATGTAAGTAACCTTTTGTGTTTTGAAATGTTTTATGTTTTCTAATATATCTATGGATCTCAGATCTTCCAAAAAGGTTCGACCTTGGCGAAAGATATGTCGATCCAAATTGCCAAAATGAGAGAAGATGGGACTCTGAGACTTCTGGAGAAGAAGTGGTTTGAGAAACAGTACTCGTTATCATCCGAAGATCCTCCAACAAAGCCAAAAACGTTGAGTTTTGATAGGTTTAAAGGTTTGTTTATTGTTAGTGGGGTCTCTTCCGCTTTAGCGCTTATAATATCCACAATTTTCTTACTTCGGAAAAAAATGGAAGTCCAAAATATAATCTCCATCGTCATGCGACAAAATTTGTTGGTTAATATGAGGTATTTGCTACGTAGAAATGCCATTACTCCATTATGAAATGAGAAGTAACGGAGGCTGAACACAATATAATCAGTATATTTATTTCACAGTGTAATTGATCTTTTAACCATTGTATCGAACATCCAAACCCCGGATGTAAATTGATTAATAGATAAATCCTCTCAAGATGCCATCATCCATGTATCTTATACCATATGTAAGTGAAAACTGAAAAAGTTGTCTTTCTTTGTAATGAGTACATTTCATCACTTGTTGCCTCTAAAAATCTTAGACATAATTCTTTGTTTGTATAACTATTTTGTCAAACATGATAATTTAGATGTTATTCTGACATATGGTATAATCCATGATTTCAGTCAACATCAGTATGAATGCAACTTTTAAAGTCTGTCCAATTAATTTCTTCAAAGGATTATTTTATTGACATGACTAAGTCAACCAAGTCTGATTTTACTTGTTAAATGCCATGAACGTCTATCATTTGCCAACGAGAATTGATACTTACACCAAATAAATTGATGCACATACCATAATATCATATCCTTACATATATTATAACATGTCATATGTATAATTGTGATGTGTCCTTCAATTTATTTGATGTGACTAGTAGAGGTGGCAAAACGGACGGAGGCGGGCAAGAAGCCATTTACTGGTAAAGCACATATAAATTTATGATATTAAACTAAGACGGTACTAGAACAATTTCGTGTTATCGAATCATTTTAAAAGATCCAAACGACCAAATAACTTCCCGAACGTAACATCTCATTTATATTTAAAAATTAAACATAAGTTTTTTAAAAACAATCTAATGTTGAGAAAACATATACCCATTATGTCCATTTAACACAAATGGGCAAAAATGCCCATTTCAAAAAAAGGGGTCCTACCAAATCTTTTAAAAGTTTGCCCATTTAAAGTTTCGATTTTAAGACAAATCACACTCTATGTGAGTATCACTCCCCTTTGCCAATAAAGAAAGTATCAAACTGACGTTCTGAGTTATTAACATTACAAATCACTAGCTTTTTTTGACGATAGCAAGTTTTTACGATGCATTACTTTTAAAGAAGGAAAAAAAGAATGTCCAACAGAGGTTATTAATTGGAAATTAGTTTGTTTTCTTAATTACGCATTTAGTAACATAATAAAAAGCTTTTATAGCAGGGTGTCTACACGATTATATGTTTTTCATGATGCTAACTTAACACATGGCGATAACTTAATGGAACAACTTTATCGCCCAATGTTGCTTTAAAAAATGGCAGACTTGCATCACGATGCAACGACGATACGGAAACGATGGTCAACGATATTGCTATTCGTTTAGGACGTGTAATATTATATATTGTTTAAACATACAAGGTGTTTTAAAATAGCGGTTTTAGCACTATCTAGTGGTGTCTATATTGCTAAGTTGTGGTGGTAAATGGTGGTCCGTTGTGTGGTTGAAAAAGGTGATGTCAAAAATTCTGGCTACATAAAAGATTGGTTTCTATGATCCGCTTAATGATTGTAAATTTTATTTAATGGGTGTTTTAAAGAATAAATATAAGATAAGATGATTTATGTGTTATTGTTTTATACCATATGATATATTAAATGTACTTTTAAGTGAATAGTATTAGAGTAATATCATTAATGAATTGTAAAATTCATTTAGTGGGTGGTTAACACATATAAATGATAGGGGGAATTGCGTATATATCCCTCCAAAGGTTGATAATTGCATATATATCCAAATTATATTTTTAATTACATATATATCCTTTCAAAACATAAAAATTATCATATATATCCAAACATTTATTTAACATATATTTAAAACCTAAAATCACATGATAATTATAATTTTAATATAAAATGACCAAAATATCCTTATTCGTATTGTTTCCTTCTCATCAGTTTTCTACAACTCTAAATCCTAAATTGATTCAGATAAATCATACTTGTTTCGGTTTATTAACTTTTATTATAAGTTTTCATTTGTTGTTCTTGTTTTTATTTAATCGAATGTTCCCATTGTTGAATGATATTATTGTTTCTAACCGAATAAACCCTTGTGCAGATAACCACCCAACACATCATCATCTACTAGCATTTGATCATTATTAAAAGTTAATACATGAATGAATTAAAACATTGATTGTGTAGGAGCCCTGTAGAACATCTTGTTATACTGTTTTTATCTTTGTCAAAAATTAAACCTTGAATGAAAAAAAAAATAATTGTTGATGATGTATATATGCTTGAAACATTTGATCTTTAACTTGGACATCTAACAGGATACAATATCTAGTGCTAGAAATAAATTAAAACATCTATAATCATGAGGAATGTTTTATCTACGTGATTTCAAGAAACTAGGATATGATTTCTAATAAAATTTATAAGGATACAAAAATCTTTGATAAAAGAAGGGTATAATGGCCATTTTGTATTTAAGTTCTAATTATTATGTACTTTTGGCCTTTAAATATATATAAAACTATGATTTAAATATATATGACAATTCTTGTGTTTTTTTTTTTTTTTTTTTTTTTTGAGCAGTGGGACAATTCTTGTGTTTAATAAGGATATATATGTAATTATAAGTTTAGATTGGATATATATGCAATTATTAACTTTTAGAGGGATATATATGCAATTCTCCCTAAATGGATAAAATGATTTATGCATTATTGTTTTGTACTATTTGATATATAAATTGTACTTTTGAGTGATGATGTATTTTAATTATATCATTAATGATTGGTAAATTTTATTAGTGAGTGTTTTAATGAAAAAGAAAAATTAGATGATTTATGTATTATTGTTTTGTATCAAGTGTTATATTAAAACTACTTGTAATATCTATGACATTATCATATTATTTACACAATCAATCATATGTTGTTTGTTTTCATAATATGATGTTGTACCTTACACAAGTGGGAGAAATCTCAAAGTGTGTGCAAGGAACAACAATATTATTGGTATCCCTTGACCGCAAGGTAAAGGAAACTAATAATTCTACTATGACTTAAACACGTTAGATGTTTAATACCCTACTGAATTCTAATAATGATTCTACTAGGACTTGAACATACTAGATGTTTGTTGCCCTACTACATTCAAATGTCATGATATAGTGTAAAGATACTTCAACATTTGACTACATGTTTTAGTCAAAATAATTATGGTTATATGATAATGATCACAACTCTGAAGTATAAAATTAACTTGAAATTACTATTGAACTCAAGAGTTTGTGTTCATGATTACTTTTATTAGTATAATTATGCTTACATGTTAAGACATAATTATAAAGTTCTTGAATTAATCAATGACTTATAACATAAAATATATATAGTAAAATTATTATGTCTTCTAGTTAACACATAAACATGAGGCATTTGAATTATTCAAAGACTTAAATGTATTATTGAAATGTTCTGTTTTCCTGTAAACACATGAACATATAATTTTTGAACAGTTCTGTCTTCTTGTGAAAACGTGAACATAAGGTTCTTGTATTGTTCAATGAATATACATTATTGTATGCACTTGGTTCGTAAATACTTTATATGCAATTTGGCTCGACCCAATTGACAAGTATTTGGTCCAAAGAGAATTAAGTTATCTATGGAATTCTGATATAGTTTCACAATTCTAATACGCATAGAATACCACTTCATTATGGTATGTCTAATGTATTGTATCAAACCTTATTCATATTGTTTGGTTCATGATAGCTTTAATTGCTCTACCTCCAAAACATATCAAGGTTAGAAAATTGCGTGTGTTATAGATACGCTCAATATAGTTCAAACCTAGAAGGTATTCAAGACAATCTGTAACTGAAAACCCTAATTCATTAGGGATTTTAGGTTTTCCACTCAAACCAAATGAATCCTAAATCCTTTTGGATTTTTGATTTTTCTACACTTCCTAGCTTGAAGATTGTAGTTTTGATCTTCTTCCTAGCTTGACGAAACACAAAACTGTTGCTAGAACTTTTTGTTAAAGACTGATACTAAATTAGAGTTTTTCTATAAACCCTAATTTGAGTTGTTGGAAGGAATTCCATTATGTCTTGATTTAAGTTCTGAATTTGTTAAAATCTTATGAAGCATTTAATTAACAAATCTTGAGATGAGAACTTAAAATGTATTTTGTGGTTCCCCATAAAGAACAATTTATTGTTGCTTAAATACTTAGTATTTAGAGAATTGTCTCTACTTACAAAAGTAAGTGGGAGTATATACATATCTCAAAATTTTTGAGAACAAAATACTTAACCTTCTAAAATCCACTTATTAATGTCATACTAAGGTTAAACATGAAAATGTCAACCGAAGTATAATGATTACTCTCATTCATAAACCGAAAGGATACCTCATCACTGAGTGATATTTTAGTATCAATTTGAGGATATAAGTTAGAAGATTATTGTAAATCAGCTAACTACTAAAATATATTATTACATCTTGAATCTGATAAATGTTTTAGAACTATGAATGATAAGATGCAATCCTTAAAAGGCAAATTAAGTTTTGAGCTTGATTGTTATTTCGCCTAATAGTTAACCTATGAGGTTGAAATAAGTTTCTTTTGAAGAAAGACTCACAAGGACAAAATTGTATACATATTAATGCATGACATTTAATAAGAAGTTTTTAATCATACTTAAGCAATTGACTATGATTAAATTTTCTTATATATATACACGCATTAATGATATAAAGATAATTAATTGTCATACATGTTTCCTTGTATGAGGAATATGGCAATTAGATTTTATAACTCTTTCTTTATGATTACCTTTTGCGAGGACAGTGTGTAATCAAAAGGGTTATGAATTTATATTATCTTTATGTAGTATACAAAATTTGAGCAATCCATGTTTTGGATTGGATCATGCATCTAGGAGCTGAGATCTTGAATTTAATTACAATATGATTCTGAATAAATTAAGACAACTCTTGAGTATATCTGACATTAAGTGAGAGCAATATGTTTTTTCTTCAAAATTTATATGATGAAGATATCATTCCAATTAAGCTAGACATTGATACTTAAGCTTGGAATGAAACTTCGTTTGGAATTTAGGGAATAAAACAAACAACCTTGGAATAAATGTTTATCTGGAATAAACAAATGCGGAAAATTAAGTCTAACACAAATGCAATATATTATTCAAGCAAGTCATCAATGGTATATTTCACTTGGAATAATTTATTACATGGATGGAAACCTTATGTTGTTCTAACTAAGGATTCATCATGTATATATTTTATTGTGTATAAGACTAGTTGTTGCTTTTGTATAAGAACAAGATGAGCTGACAAAAACAATATCTAATTGAGAGTGTTTAGATTATTGTTAATACAAATATTTACAAATGATAAAGCATAATGTTGTATAAGTACAAATGATGCTAGAGGATTATTAATACTAGTTGTAGTAGGATTTTATCATTTATGATAAATCTGCTAACTAGTTATGCTCAACATAGAGCATTGTTGCATTACACATTAAGGAATGAGAATACTTTACACTTTTAGAAACTGTAAAGATGACTATCAGTATGTCGTTGACTTCTAATACCTCATGCAAGTTAGGGCGACATCTCCATACTATAACTTTTGCAATAGTATGAGCATATGAGATAAGACACTCATCTTACATTTCAAATCCCTCACTATATGTGGAATTTGAAACAAGTATTCGGAAAGTTTACTCAGATGACTATTTAGTTTTTCTTTTAAAGAAAAGTTGAGAATGTTGGAAACATTAGACTTCAACTTACTAAATGAGTTTCATGCATATTTGTTTTAGTATTTGGATAATTGGGATTGAAAGATAATTTTTACTTTATGATGAATAATGATACTTGGTATTTGTTATTCATTCATATAATAATTGTTATCCTATATTTGCATGTTTAATCCTTGAATGATTTTATTGTTCTAAATATGTCCATTGTCGGTTAACAATATGAAAATATTGTTATGTAAGGTAAATGTGAGTGTTGGTTATATTCTAACGAGAATGTGGATTGTTCCCGCCAAACTCATGTGTATTCATAAGGGATGCATATTGGATACCCCAACTTTCAAACATTTACTTTTGGATCTTTGTCATAAGTAAAATATTGAAAATGTTTGTTAAAATCGTCCTTAGACTTGAGATGCAAGCAAGTTCTGCTATGTGTGGATATTATTTTTTTGTAAGTATACGCAAAACACTATCTGAATAAGGTAGTTATCAAGGCTATATTTCGAAGTGATGTGAAGCAGCATCCACAACACTTGTAGTCAATAAATGATTTGTTACTCCACTTGATATGTGCAAAAAGATACCATGGGCCCTCTCCAGAATTAATCAGATAATTGTTTGGCCAAACCCAAACGGTAATGCAAGATGATACTTGATTACATTTGGTATATCTAATTAAATTCTATAACGAGAATCTAAATGGTTAAACTATATGGAATGAGTTCGGATCCATATCCATGGTTTAACGGTATCTATAACAAAGGATGATTAAAAGCAAGACATTAATAACCATGCTACTGAGGAACTTTTTGAAACTATTCTCTCAGACACTTTTAGTTAAAAAGCGAGTGAGAGCGTTGCTAGGTGTTTCCGTCGTTAGTTTTGTGTGTCATTCGACACTCCAACTCCCAAGTGGGAGCTGTTGGGATTGTGGGAGTTTAAAACATGCGTAACACTAAAATTGTATGAGCCTATGGGGGCACAAACGATAAACACGAGTGTACATGTCGAACGTATTATAACTTGAATGTATACCCTATATATTTGCATATACTTGACCCGATCACTGTGATGACCCATGGGCTTGTTTGAGTTCTAAGTTGGGTCGGTTATGGAGCTGCCTTGGGTCGTGTGCTCTAACTAATCGAGCAAAGGGGATGCATGGGCTTTTGGCTTATCGATCAAGCTAAGACCCATGCAAGGGTCGATTAGCTTTGCTATAAAAGCAAACACCCTACACCTCAAATCATACGCATATATATCTATACCCTAAATCTTCCCTAACCGATCCTAGTTCCTGCTACTTATTCCTAGTCGATTTACCTTCAAGTCGATTAGGGTTTTGGTTGAGCTTGATTCCTAAACTTGCATCGATACCTTTTGATTCAAGTGTTTAGGCTAGATTGTTTAGTGATTGCTTGTTCTTGATTCTCCTGGTCGACAACAGTAAGAGAAACAAAAGAGATTTTCTGTTTCGGTTGTGATCTCGGGCAGATTTATACGTTCTCGACTAGCTCATATTCAAGTGATTGCTTGTTCTTGATTCTCCTGGTCGACAATAGTAAGAGCAACAAAAGAGATTTATACGTTCTCGACTAGCTCAGATTTATACGTTCTCGACTAGCTCATATTCAGAGTAAGAGCAACAAAGTGGGAGCTGTTAGATTTTCTGTTTCAGTTGTGGTCGACAATAGAATATGTTTTTTGGCAAATTGTGATCTCGGGCAGAAAAGCAAGAGGGTTCTTGGTGTTTTTCTTGTTCGTGTGTTATTCAAGTTATTCAAGTGTTGATTGGGTTTTATACGTTCTCGACTAGCTCATATCGAACGTGATCGTTTTACGTGTTGTGTGTGATACTCGTAGAGGTATCTACTTTAGATACTTTGGGTTTTTGGTTTTTTGTTCGTTCACTTGCGTTCAATAATCGCCAAAGGTTAGTTTTCTTATTTACCTTTTATACGTTATTGTTTATTAAATACGTGTTAAACTAATTGCAATTACTAGATCCTAATTCCGCTGCGTACTCGTGTGCGTTAATTGGTTAACTAGATTCTAAAATCCTAACAATTACCTAGTTTAGGGTAATGCTACATTCCTTTACCCTCTACCAAGCATAATTAATGATTGCTTTTCATATTCCCCACCCCCTAATACCCTCCACCAAGCATGCCACACAGTTAACTCAAAATGCATCGAAACTATGAAGAATTTGCATCAACATTTTTTTTTTTTTTTTTTTTTTTTTTGAAAGGTGAAATTTTATAAAGTCTTCGTGTCGCGATTCGACAATGGAGGTCTAGACTACGTTGTCTAAACGGGTTCGCTAGAGAGCTCCCTCGAGCGAAATGCCTATTTCAATACCCGATGGGGAAACCCCTACTAATCCGCTCAAGGCACGACAATTAATAGGGTAAACCTCGCTTTTCAAGATTCAACCCAGGGTACCTGCGCTCAAACCCCTTCATTAAAGCGACTACGAAGGAAAATCCTCATTCAAACCCTGCAGGATTTGAACTCAAGACCTCCTCCCCAAGAGCCCCAAGACTACTGTGGCTAACCGAGCTAAGCCAATTGGTTATTTGCATCGATGTAGTTAAGATACAAATATGAGGTCAAAGTAAAAAAAAAAAAAAAAAAAGTCTATGCCATCAGGGAATAATCCTGAAAAAAGAACACATTTAGAATTAGATTATGCTTGCCCCAGCTGATACTAATCAAGTCTATGTAGCTAGATGCTGCACGTTAAAGACTCGATAGTTATGTGTATTTCAACGGTTTTATAGATAAACATAAGCATCATATCCCCAACTAAAATAAGCAACCACAAGGTGCAAACTCTTTCGTCCCATGAAAACCGAAACACTTTGTTATATGTTTAGTTTCAAGTTACCCGGTAAAGCATTATCATTGTTACCCGTAAATTAATGATATTAACTTGGTCCAAACAGATTTTCATATTCTTGACAGATATTTAAATATCGGGATAACATGCGTGATATAAACATTACTTAAGGTAGGTGATATGAAAGTTGTTGAAATTGAAAATAAATGTACATTTTAGTCCTTTAATGTGTTTCACAAACACACAATAATACTCCCCTTGAATTCTACTTAACATCATACAGACTTAAGTGATGTTAAGAGCACACATCATTTTCCGTTTACCAAGTATTCTAGCATATTGTCAGGAAGTTAAAAGATACAATTTGAAATGGGATCCCTTTGAATATATGGCATGGTAAATACTGATTGGTTATCCTTCTAGGTCATCATGGTTGTTATAGGATCGATAAGATTGGAGATTAGTGTGTGTGTGTGTGTGTGGGATAAGCTATTGATAAACACTTGAAGAATTAGAGAAAATTTTGGTGTTTATTGATTAGAAAATGATGTTGCGATGAAGTTGGCCGGAATAAGCCAAAACCCGAAACCAACCACCTAATTCAAAAATCAAAACATTTTAACCACATAAAGATATACACTCGTTTCTGACACTTGTTGAGCTACATCGTCTCGGAAAACAGCTCGGCCTAATCTGTTTTCAGTTTTATTTGGTGTGGTGGTGCATAGGTGAGGAAGAAGATGGATGTGGTTGTGGTGCAGGTGATTTTTTTTTTTTTTTTTGGGTCGGCTGCAATTTCATTCAGAAGAAATCAGTCGATTTTTTAGTGGATTCGAGGATGATGATGAGATTGATTGAGGCTGTGACGAGAGATGAAGACGAGGATGATGATTTTTTATTATTGCCTTCTGAAACAGCTTTTATGGGTGTTTGTTTTTAATCATTAGGTGAAGAAGAAGGTGCAGGGGTGTTTGTTTTTAATCATTAGGAAAAATAATAATTTATGCCACTTTGAAGAAACCGGTGCCAGCAAGTTTATAGGTCACCCATTACACTGAACAAACTTAATTCAAAAGTAAACTACATGGATCTGCAAAAAAAAAATTAGTAGGCTACACAGAACTACAAAAAGTGGTAAGTTAGATACATTTCTATGCAATTAACCCTATTTTAAACCTAATGATAGTTTATCACAATACAGGAATTGAAGCCATGCTATCACAATTTTTCACTCACTGGATCTAAAGAAACTGTAGGAAAAACATGATCCAGAACAAACACAATAACAATAGCAAACGAAGAACAGAACGACACGCAATATAGCGTGGTTCACAAAATGGGAGTAATCATGCTACATAACTAGAGAGACTATTACTGATTAGATACGTGTTTACAGTTATATTGGAGTTGTAAGTATGGGTAAAATGCTTTTTAGAAACCAACTCTAAAACCCTAAATAATCCCCAACATGACAGTTTCAAGCCTAAAACTAATCCCCAACTAAGGCACTGCGCCCTTGGACTCCCGCCTTCGTGGCAGCTCATTCGGTCATTTGGGCCCATGAGTCTTCCCAACTCAGCACATTATTTACAGCAAGTAGCTTATCATTGTTATTAAAGTTTTTTTTGTTATTAAAGTTTTTTTTTTTTTTTTTTTTTTTTTAATGAAAACTTAAAAATCTAGAATTCTGCGTTGACATTTCCAGTTGAGCTAATGAATACGGATTATTTTAATTATTATATTTGTACCAAGTTGTATTTTTTTCCCTATTAATAATAAACTTCTTGAATTTTCTATGTGTACTTGCCTATCAGAATATTACCAGATATATTAATTCCGATCAGTTTATTCCTAATGATTACAATGGTCATTTTGACTTGGAAACATTTCATAAAAGGAATATGTTTCATTTGTCATGTATCCAGAGATGATGCTCCATAAGCATAGCATAGTTCTTCTTTTGCTTATGATCCTTTTACGCCATGGATTATGTAAAAATCTAAAAGTTGGCGTAGTAACACGAAGAGATGATGCTCCATAAGCATAGCATAGTTCTTCTCTGTAGATGTGTTTGATGCTTGCATTCACGCATTACCATATGAAGTACGGTACGAGTTAATTCCATTTGCCAATGGAACTTATGATGATCTTATAAAGAAGGTTTATGCTCAGGTATGTTAGCTTTCATAATAGCATATTTAGAGGTGGCAAAATTGATCCAAGTTGTGCAAGAGTCAATTTGGGTAGGGCTTTAATCTCAAATGATTCAACTAAAAAAATTGCTATGAGGGATATCAGATATGGGTCAAATGGGTGTGAAAGCTGCCCAAAGTCTGCTTTTAATGTATCAGCCTCCTAAGCCGTTTTAATCATAATTGGCATGTTGCTTATTTCTTACAGTATAATTTTTTGAAAATAAAGAAGGTAATGTGAGAAAATTCATGTATGTTTTTGTATATCAGGAGATTGATGCTATCTTGGGTGATTCAACGATTCTTGCAAACAGATCTCAATATGTTGACTTTACAGCAACGTACACTGACTTGGGCATAGGAACACTGGCAAGAATTAACCATGATGACATGTGGATATTTTTGAAGCCACTCGATGTGAAGCTTTGGCTGAGCATTGCTGGTTTTTCCTTCGTCACTGGCTTCGTCATTTGGGCAATAGAATCCATGGATCAAGGGTCCCAAACTTCACCTTCTCAGAAAATTGGAGCAACCTTTTGGTTCATCCTAATGACCTTATTTTTTGCTCAAAGTAATGTACTATTTATAAGAAATACTATGATGTCTCTGCTGCTTCTTATTTTAATTTTGTGTGTGCTCTTTTATATATATGCTACAATACAAATACGTTTATCGTTGTAAAGGATTCATATTGTCAAGTGCCAATCCTGCACACAAGTTCTCTATGGACCAGTGTTATAATTTTAATCTAGCTCAATGAAGATCTCTGAATGTATTCTGTTTTGTGTTGTAGGAGAGAAGCTGTCAAGTAATCTGTCAAAATTTGTGGCATTTGTTTGGTTACTTGTTGTTCTTATTATGATCTCGAGTTACACTGCTACATTGAGTTCTTTGTTAACGGTTGAACAATTTGAGTTAGCATCAAAGGGTGGAACTGTGGGGTTTCATGGTGGCTCATTTGAGGCTGGTTTATCAGGAGTGACTGTTAGCAACTTGCATTTTGAGAACTATAGGCATAGACCATACTTTTCGTATGAAGATTATGCTGAAGCATTATCCAAAGGTGGAAAGCATGGTGGTGCTGATGCTATCATCGATGAAATCCCTTACATAAAGATGTTTCTTGGCAAGTACTCAAATGATTACGCCATGATTTCTTCTGAACCTTTTACTTCTGGTTTTGGCTTCGTAAGTACCGTTTTTCTTTTCCCTCTCAATTAAAGTGGGTAATTAGAGTTATCTATTCATTTGGGCTAATATAGTATCAAAATTGTACAAAAGCCAACAAATAACTTTATACTATTATATATTTATATGAACCGCTAACTCTTTTGCTTCGCCTTCCACTTAATTTCTGATTACGAGAGAAAATTATGAGTACTTGAAAAATGGTTGCATGTTTAGAACAATCAGAGTAAGTACCCTTTTGTGTTTTGAATTGTTTTATGTTTCTAATATATCTATGGATCTTAGATCTTCCAAAAAGGTTCGCCCTTGGCGAAAAATATGTCGAGCCAAATTGCCAAAATGAGAGAAGATGGGACTCTGAGACTTCTCGAGAAGTGGTTTGAGAAACAGTACCGGTTATCATCCGAAGATCCTCCAACAAAGCCAAAAACCTTGAGTTTTGATAGGTTTAAAGGTTTGTTTATTATCAGTGGGGTCTCTTCCGCTTTAGCGCTTATAGTATCCATGACTTGCTTACTTCGGGAAAAAATAGAAGTCCATAATATAATTTCCATCGTCATGCGACAAAATTTGTTGGTTAAATTTAGGTATTTGCTACGTAAAAATGTCATTGAGATATGAGAACGAATGGAGGTTGTACTCATTGGTCGGTTTGTTTGTTTCAAGGTGTAATTGATCCCCTAAGAATTTTATCGAACAATCAAAGTTTAGATGTGTACTGAGTAGAGTATTTGATAAATTCCTTTCAAGATGCAACCATCAATGCATCTTACACCGTATGCAAGTAAAAACCATAAAAAGTCTTTTTTCTTTGTAATGCGTACGTACCTTTCATTGTATAACTAGTTTGTCAAAATAAAATTCTGGGTGTTCTTTGACATATGGTATAACCCATGACTTTGATCAGCATCAGTATGAATGCAAGTTTAAAAGTCTGTCCATCTAATTTCTTCATATGATAATTTTACTGATAATACTTGGTCAAGCTAGTCTGGTTTACTTATTCAATACCAAGTTGCTCCTTCCAATCATGAACTATATAGTTTTTCTTCTTTTTTTATTTCAATAAATGGACCTTAAATTGAGATTCTTAGTCATTAAGATTACAAATCATTTGCTTAAAGAATACTCTTTATAAATAGTCAAAGAAATCCCTACCAAATTGTTAATTTGTTTTATGACAGATTTCTGGGATGTTATGTGCTTTGTATGTAACTTGATAATATCTAGTCTCCTACATTTGCTACTTCCGTATTTGTATGCATGTACATTCCTTGCCTCCTTGGGACAAAACATGGCTAGTTGACTTTTTTAAGCTGACTTTCTTATTGCCGCCACTTGTTTTTTCTTGGACAAAGGAAGTGTTTTAAAGGAGTTTATTTCAGCATTAGAACAACCTCTTTTGTTACTTCTTGCAATGATGAAGCTTCAGAATCATAGCAAATTCAGCCTTTGGTTCTAATATTCTCGAGCATTATAAACCATGCATTATGTATACACTCATTACCATCTGAAAATAGTAGCATCTTTTTGCATGACAAAGTTCTAATACGAGTTGGAATCGTTCTCGACATGAAGTCATGGGTTGGAAAGTCAATTCACAGCTTCATGAGTATCGCAGTTTCTGATTTTTATGCACTTAATAACAATTGCAGAACGAAGATCGTTCTCCACACAAGGGACTCCAAAGGTGACCCATTACAAGCTCTGTCAGCGGGTACGATTTTTTTGTTTTTTTTTATGTTTTTTTTTTTGTTTTTTTTTTGTTTTTTTTTAATTTTTCACATTTTCTTATCATTATGTCAGCTATAGTCATGACCCATTATGCTAACTTTTTTGGTAGAAAAAGAAAAACTTACAGTTTAAATATTACTCTACAAATTATAGTCCCCATTTGACTTGTTCGGTCTTTCTTTTTCAACTTTGACCTTAAATATTTTTGTTTTTGTTATACAATAGTTGATGAAAATTATACCAAATGAAAATACATTTAAAACCCAATCAATTCATATATTTTGCATCAAGTATTATATTACACAAACAAAAATACTTAAGGTCAAAGTTATAAAAGAAAGACCGAAAAAGTCAAATGGGGACTATAATTTTGGAATGGAGGGAGATAGATTATTAAGAAACATTTCATCTCCTTTTAACATAACAAACCTGGCAACTTTCTCCAAAAATACTTGCTATTGCCAAGTGCAGTACGTGTTCTTTTTTTCTCCAACTCCATAACCGACATAAAGCCTAATCACAATCCATATGGAATAGTAATCAAGCTCCATATTTAAGTACCTTCACTTTATTGATTTTTCATGTAGTCGTTTAATTGGTTTGTTCTAACTTTTTTTGGGCAGTGCTTGATCTTTTGGATAACGTTAAGGTGCAAGCAATCATAGGCCCAGAAACATATCGAGAAGCAAAGTTATTGGCTCCAATTGCTGATAAAGCTAAAGTTCCTATATTTTCGTTTGCGGGTTCTCCTTCCATGGATTATCCGTACTTGTTTCAAATAAAGGAAGACGAATCAGTTATGGCCAAAAGCATTGCTGCCCTTGTGAAATCCTATAACTCGAGAGACGTTATATTTTTAAACGAGGAAAATGATTGTGGGAGGGAAATCTTATCATATTTCTAGTCTTTCCAAGACGAAGGCATTCAGATCAGTCAAAGAATTGCAGTTCCTGCCCTGGCCTCGGATGATCATATCATTAAGAAGTTACAAAGGTTATAACTAGTCACACAACAGTAATTATTGTACATATGTCGCCTTTATTAGCAAAAGACTTCTTTTATTGCAGAAAGATTAGGAATGGTGAGTGAGCAATATACTTGGATAGTAACTTACAAAAACATCGACACTTTGCAATCTGTTGATAGTGAAGTTATCGAGTCTATGCAAGGAGTTATAGGGCTAAGGTCCTACATTCCTGCATCAAGCAAGCTGCTAAACTTAACTGCAAGATGGTATAATGAATTCTATATCAAACACCCTATGTTAGCAACGAGAGAGGTAAGTGTTCTTGCCATATGGGCATACGACACAATTTGGGCACTAGCGGAATCCATTAAAAGGCTAGAGGCACACTCCTTGTTTGTTGTTCCTGGTCTTGATTCGATGATTCCGAATGAGGTTTCAAAAACTAGATTTAATGGTGTTAGTGGCGAGTTTCAACTTATTGATGGAAAGTTAGTCTCCAATGGATTCAAGATTGTAAATGTGATAGTCAACAGAGGGTCTACAATCACTCCAAAACGTCGGATGTTGCAAAAGACTCTTGGTGAAAATCTGAAAGTTGGTGTTCTAGCAAGAAGAAAGTTTGAGAACTTCGTAGATGTATCTATTGACAATAATGTCACAACTGCTACGGGATTCTCTGTAGATGTGTTCAATGCTTGCATACATTCATTACCATATGAAGTACCATATGAGTTAATTCCATGTGATGATGAAACTTATGATGATCTTATACAGAAGGTTTACGGTCAGGTATGTACATCACAATAAGTCACTCAATATTAAACATTATCTAGATATGTTTTTTAGCACGCATATTTTCTAATTTAGTGTATATCAGGAGATTGATGCTATCATGGGTGATTCAACGATTCTTGAGAATAGATCTCAGTATGTTGACTTTACAGCAACTTACACTGACCTGGGCGTAGGAACGCTGGCTAGAATCAACCATAATGACATGTGGATCTTCTTGAAGCCACTCGATGTGGACCTTTGGCTAATAACTGTTGGTTTTGCTATTCTGACAGGCATTATCATTTTCGCTATCGAGTCCATGGATCAAGGATCTCAAAAATCGCCTGCGCAGCAAATTGGAGCAACCTTCTGGTTGATCCTAATGACCTTATTTTTTACTCAAAGTTAGTTCTCGATCTCTCTATCTTTTCATTCATAGCAAATGGGACCTGCAGTCATTATTGTAAACTTGTGGTATAGGAGAGAAGCTGTCAAGTAATCTGTCAAAATTTGTGGAGTTTGTATGGTTACTGGTGGTACTTATTCTGATCTCGAGTTACACTGCAACATTGGCTTCACTACTTACCGTTGAACAGTTTGAGTTAGCATCAAAGGGCGGAACTGTGGGGTTTCATGGTGGCTCTTTTGTTGCAGGTGTGACAGTTAACAACTTGAAATTTGAAGATTATAGGCATAAACCATACTACTCGTATGATGATTATGCAAAAGCTTTATCAGGAGGTGGTGCTGATGCTATCATTGATGAAATCCCTTATATCAAGATGTTTCTAGGCAAGTACTCTGCTGATTATGCCATGATTTCATCTGAACCTAAAACATCAGGTTTTGCCTTTGTAAGTGCCTCGTCTTTTCTTTCCGAATAATCTAAAAAAAATTACTATATATATTCATATGAACTGTTACAAAGTAATTACGGATTTTTTCGAAAAAGTGAAAAACGCTATCATACTTAAGTTCCCAATCTTTATACAGTGTTTATTGTTTACTGATATATTCATCTAGGTCTTTCGAAAAGGATCACCTTTGGCAACAGATATGTCGAGACAAATTGCCAAAATTAGAGAAAATGGAACTCTTGGAGATCTGGAGAAGAAGTGGTTCAAGAAACGCTCCTCGTCATCCCAACCAAAGCCTAAAACCTTGAATTTTGGTACATTCAGAGGCTTGTTTCTTATTAGTGGGATCTCTTCGGCTGTAGCTCTGATGATATCCTTGATTTGCTTACTTCGTGCAAAACTGAAGGTCCATAGCATCATTTCCTTCCTCTTTCAGAAAAATTTGTTAGCTACTCTGAAGCATCTCTTGCATAGAAATGCTGTGGGAATATAACATACTAGGAGAGGTTGAGCTTATTGATCGAGTTGTATATTTCACGTACCCTGTAATAGTTCCTCTTAGAATACATATCTTCACGTCTCTTGATTTATAGTCATAAGCTGCAACAGATTTCTGGCAAGTTTCTTAGACTTTGTATCTTATATGATCATTTGTTTAATGTACATATATGTTTATAATTTCATGGATTCACATTTAATGTCAAAGTTTGATAAATGAGTGGTCCTCTATGTTGTTTGAGTCTCAGTTGTTAATAAATAATAAAATGTGACTAATTGACTTTTCTAAGTTGACCTTAATAAATTGGAGGTAAGATGATGATCCGTGTTCAAAGTTGAAACAAAACATTTCAGAAAAAGATGGAGCTTAAGAGTTACGAAAAAGTACCATTTTTTCAAATTTTATCTGCCCGTTTCCTACTCGCCCACATGTATCATTGTTTGGGCTGATGATTCATAGCAGCATTTTCATGGCAATTACCAATTTTTACTCCTTAAATGATGAATACAAAACAAGGTTACTCTTGCACATAAGGAATTTGAAAGGAGAACCATTACGCACACAATCAGTTGGTTAGTTCTACTTCTCTTACACTCGTGTTAAGGAAGTTTCTCATAAGGTTCTTGCTAAATATCACTACAGCCGACTAACTTTAGAATATTTTTATCTTTCATATGTGGGAAAATGGGTGAGTCGAGTAACGGGTTAAAACTGGTAATCTTTAGTACGGTCAAAACGGGTTTGGTCGGGCTAGCCTGCAAGTACTTTTTCTAAATAGTTAATGTCTTAATATATTCAACATTATATTGTTACAGTAATAATCCAATTTCTGAGTTAAAACAGTTTAGGTTGTTATATCCATTCTTGATGCGCTACAGCCTACAGGTGATGTGTTAACCCGTTCAACCTTTTTCATTTTAGCTAGGAATTTGAAGTGTACCCATTTGACCCGTTAGAGGCAAAGTGGAACTATAATGACCCGTTGGGTTTACATTGCCACATCTGGCTATGGATCTCAGCGGGTGTTTAATTTGTGTTTTGTATGCGCTTTGCAAAATACTTAGTTTCTAGCGTTTAGTAACCTGCTTATGCTCTTTAGGGGTCAAATACTTATATACCCTTAGTTGGTCTATCAATTTGCCAAACACCCATCAAAAGTTATTAATACAACTTCCAAGTACCAGAAGCACTTCTAAAGACTGGCTGCAACATTTTTTTTTCAGCATACTTGATATGTCTTTCTAGCTAAGCATACTTGGTGATCTATAAACGAAACCTGATACATATCCGGGTGGCATATTAAGTAGATTTAATAGGTTAATGAACAGAAGGGAAAAAAAAATTGAATAGTTTATTATCCCCCGATCCGTATACATTATTGACTAAAAAAAATATAAGATGACAGACAGTATTCGTAAGACTTCTTATTGTTCATTGTTCAATAAACTTTCACTCATATCTGTTATCCATCATGTTTTTAGTCGGATTATAAGAACGAAACTGAATACATACTTATTCAAATTTATAAATTAGCTGTTTAACATTTAGGTGGCCTGTAATAGTCTTTACAGTTATAAATTAGCTGTTTAACTTATTCAAATTTATTACTTTATACTTATAACTTATAAGTATAAAGTAATAATAAATAATAGTAGTAAATAGTTAAATACTAAATACCAAATTAATTGGTACTAAAACATCTTAGTACAATAAATTTATGCAAGTATAAATACACAGCTTGTTTTCCCATCTCTGCATGTTCTCAGTTCTCACCTTACATAAACTGATAAAAAAGTTGTGTACGAAAAATACTTTTCAGTTTTCACTCTTGTTTTCATCCATATTCGAATAATTTTACTAACGATTACTATCTGACAATACTTTTTCAGGCTCGAAGAAGTTGAAACACAATGAATTTTCCACTCACTTCGCGTGTCAACAATCTCTCTTTCCTTTTCATATGTCTTGTTATTGGCAGTCATGTCAAAGATATTTCTTGTTTGCCAGCCTTCGCCCCAGCTCCAACACCAACTCCGGAGGGCTTGAACGCAGAGGTAAACACGAAGGTTATTTGTTTATATATTTGAAAAACTTTGTAGGATGTGTAGTTATAAACTTATTAAGTGTTATGGTTGGGATCTTTCAGGATATTCAAGGTTCGGACTGGGGTATACCACCACGTATTGACTGCACAAATAAGTGCTCAGATTGCACCCCTTGCACCCCTATCCTAATGACCGTGTACTGGGCTCAATCTGTTTGGTATTGTAGATGCAATGGCAAAATATACATACCTCACAATCCCTGATTGTATTAAGATTACGTGAAATTAATAAGCATTTCATTTGGATGCAAATGCCAGTCATGTTTCAAACTGTATCAATATAATAATACTGAAAAATGTCATATGATAGTGTAAACATGCGAAATTATATCCCGCTTTTGCTGCATCAAATTTGCATCAGAGCATTAAACGGGAGTGCACCCTACCTCTGTGAAGTACCTGGTTTTATTTGGGTACATCATCTTACGTCATATTGAACGCAAGGACCTGAAACCTACGGCCTCGGTCAAATTGCACACATAACATAACTTCAATAGACAACTATAAGTCTAGTTGTACTCTTGACAAGGATAAGACGAACAAAGCTAACAGCATTAATAATACATGTATTAAAGGATTACAGTGTCAACTTATACACACAAATTATGAAATCAACAAGGCTAAATGATGTTTTTTTTTCTTCCGTTTTCCGTGGTTTTTCCAAATTGAGCCCATTATAGGAATAACTCAACACGGTTAAGACCTAGAAGTTAAAAGGAGGATCATGATATAAGTTTCTTACCGTACCTACAAGCTTAGTGAAGATAAGGAGCTTGGTACTGATAACCATTCCCAAAGTAGTTGCCTTGGTTAGGTGCTATGTTGTAAGTAGGCGTGGCAACAAAGGTGTGAACATGGTTTCGGGTGGTCCAGGGTATGCATACGGTGGTCTGTTGTCATACATGTATTGAGTTGGTGGTGCATACCTAGTAGCGTAGAAGTTTTGGTCAGGAGTGATGTTGGTGTTACGTTGGCCATACCCTGCTGCTACACCATTGGCACGGGGTCTCTTGGATTGAGGTTTCACTACTTCTGTTGCTCGTTTTTTGTCTGCCTTGGCTTTCTCGAGCTGGATGATTCGTTTTTGAAGTGGTTCTAGCGGGTACCGATGTTCAAACTTGTGTTCTTCAATGCACTTTATGGCGGCCTTTAGGGCAGATAGTTCTCTTTCACTAACATCATTCTGGAATTTGAAAAATAATACATGTCAGAAGAAAGAAACTTGCAGAGTGTAAATTATTTTGATGATAAGATGAACGCAAAAACTACGTAGTTCCACGAAATCTGTATTACTATGTTGATATGTTCCAAAACCAATCTATAGTAGTACGGGTCAAAATAGAAGAGTTTTGTATTGTATCAAAACGGGTAATATGAGTTAAAAATAACTAAGAAACTAAACTACATCATGACAATATAGTTTTATACATCTTGAGAAAACTTATGGCGAATTTCAACCTGCTTGACACGTTCAAGCCATTACTGTTTTACCTACTTCTAAATACTTACCAAGTTAACTTGTTAAAGACAATGTATAGCCGGAATTGACTGGTTTACCCGGTACCCACAAACGTTTCAAATTGCAACCTGTAGGTTTTGGTACTGTATAAAACACGGTAGTAACCTGAGCAGCTGGGGAAGCATTTCCTGCTTTGACAGTGGAAGGAACTTTAACAGCCTCTGCCAAGTAGGTTTTTAGTAACGTAACGGGACAAAACTGCTCTGTGAGTTCAAATGCAAATGCTAGGTTAACAGCATCAATATGTCTTCCATTGTTAACCAACACATCAATTACACCTGAGAAAATCAAGAGGAAAGAGGTAACTTATACAACTACACAGCTTTAGTGTGCATACTTAAAGCTCGTGAGAAGATACAGTTTTACCAAATATCTTAAGTACTTTTGATATAAAACTGTAGAACTTTTAGTTTTATATCATAAGTACTTTGGATATTCAGTAAACCATGACCCAAAACAAGAAGTTCCAATTTTCATGGGAAGGAGTAGAGATGGCAGATTGAGCGGATTAAGCCTGCTAAAGAAGGGTTTGGGTCAAAATGGGTGATTGTGTAAACCGTTCAAATAGGTAAGGTCAAGTTGACCCATTAATTCATTTTATAACTTCTCTAGAATTTCATAAACCAATATAATAACGTAACGATCTATACAATGATTTTCTATTGAAAAAGTTGCCAAATATGATTCAATAGGAATACTTATCTATGAAAATTGTTTATTAATAGAGTACTGTAATATTATTTCATGGACTTTGTGTTTTCAGCAAATGTGGAAAACACTTGCACATTCACATATCCAAATCATGGTCCATTATAATTAATAACCCAACATCCAACGACCTAGTTGTTTCTCACTAAGCATTGGTCTTCTGCCCATTTCAACCCAAAAAATTCAAAAACTGGGTAGATTTTCCTTAATGAGCTTTAGTACCAACTAACCATATAAACAGTTATTAAACAGGAAAAACAAAATATCAACCTGGCATCTTGTCAGACAACCCAAGGAAGCGGCAAAGGTCTGCTGTTTGTTGGCGGCGACAGACCATTGGTATCAACTTAGACAAATCGTCATGTACAAAATCCGAATCGATCCCAAAAGTAGCCACAAGTTGTAAGAAAGCATGTGCCTCCAATGAGTTTCCATTGCTAGCATCCAAATCAAGCTCATCTAGTTTCGGTTTCCACTCTTGTGCAATAATCTTTGCTCTATCCTTCACATTTACAGATATCACTTTAGAAACAGTGTTTGCATCTAGGTTCGTGAGAAGAACGCTAAGACATTCCATTAGCATGATACATGTTCGCCTCAATCCTAAAAGGTTTGCATCTTTTTTCCCGTCTATATTTGACCCTTCTGAGACATAGAAACCACAAAGTGAATCCAAAACCAAACCACCGGGGTCAGATGCAGCCTTCAATGCAATTGGAATTTCTTCCTTAATGGAAGCAATATTCTTACGGTTATCCGATATAAATTTATGCAATCCTCCTGCATCCATCTCTTCACAAAACTTGGCTAGCTCCGGATTTGTTAGCAGCTTCACATCACCATCTTCAAATAACGAGTTCATAGCTTCAGAATCCACTGCATCTACCGGTTTCTCGTCCACACCATTTTTGTTTCTCCCAAGGGTCTTAGAGATAGCAGTGACAGCAGCATCTCTCTTGACTTGAAGCCTGACCAAGGAGGATTCTTCCTTAGCCATAACAACAGCACGACGCTTCTCAATGACTTGCTGTGCTCGAACGGTCTTCATTTCAAACTCCTTTTCTTGGTCTTCAAGCTCAGTAAAACGCCTCTTGAGTGACTTCTCGAGGCCGTGGAAATGTTCCTCAATTTGTTTCCATTTGAGGTTAAGTGTTACTGCTCGCTGACTTTCTAGCTCAGCAAATGCTTTCTGTAGCTGTTGTATTTTGGAGGTCGTAGTCTCCAAAAGCGTAGCAACTGAATCGGCATCTTCCATGGTAGTTAAAAACTAAAAACAATAAGAACCATAAACACAGTTAATAATATAACCAACAAACTTGCATAGGACACAACTTTGTAACTATGTATATATTGTTTTATATAATCAGAATGAGATAATAAGCTGTAACAAAACACGCCGCAGGATATGAGATGGTGTTTGGATGTGCTTAAGCTATTTAAAATTGTTATAATCAAATAATCACTTCCAAAACCAATTCCCAAACACCCCCTTACTCCATTATACAAATCAATACTCCAATATCCACCATGATCACTATCTAAAATCGCCCAACTAAAGTTCACCAAAATAAGTAGCAAAAATTGAAAATTCTAAACAATTACAAATAATCATCAAAAACTATCACCAACCCCCCAACTACACTTTGATCAAAAAGAGACACATAAAGCAAAAAACAAAAACAACAATTAAAAATCGAAGTTAGTGGGTTACTTACGGAAGGCGGCTAATTCCGATGATCAAGTCATATTTTTTTGAGTGTGTGAAGATAAATAAAAGAGGAAAGTGTTTTTCTGACAGAACAGTACTTTGTGTTTGTCCTTTTTTAATGTTTGAGTTTAAAGCACGCGCTTTCGTGGTTAGGTGGCTACAACTAGGGGTGTCAAATGGGTCGACCGACCCGGCCAACCCGACCGAACCCGATAAAGTTTTATAGGTCGGGTTGATTCGGTCGAGTTCGAACTTAAACATTATCGGGTTTATAATCCAACCGATAAACCCGATAACTTTTATAGATAAAGGTCAACCTGATAAACCCGATAATTTATAAAATATTATTGTGTACAACCCGACCCGACCCGATAAGACCCGAACCGATAACCCGATTGCTTATAGGGTCGGGTTGGGTTATATTCTAAAGTCAAACCCGATTCAACCCGACCGATAGAGAAACATCTGCCTCGGGTTGATTGATTGACACCCTAGCTACAACTCTATCATTCTATTTCTATGTGTCTTTAACCATATAAACTTGTTAACAATACTAGGTGCGTTTGGTGTGTGTAAAGGGAATACTTTGATTTTCATGTATAGTTGTTTGGTTAGTTAACATCGAAATTTAAAACCAGAATGATACTAAATATATAGTGTTAGGTCACCATTCTATCACATAACAAGCATAATTTTAAAAAGAGGAAGTAATGAAGTTTAATTTTCAAAGAACCAACACCTTCTCTTTTGAAGAGAGGGGTGTTTATAGTATTTACATAATGATGGTGTTGTCCTAGGTTCTAGAAGAACTTGTCATCACGGTCCATGGGCTTACTACATGAGCCGGATATTTAATTACAAACAATTATAAACCATATTAACTAACGACCTATTGCAAATATAATGACCGACACTTCATAATAATAACGTGTTCCTAACAATATCCCTCTAAGGGTTGGTCATCATATGTCATTATGCTTAGGTTGTTTGACGTCTTGAACTTCTTTAGCGTTTTATACTTGTGACGTCTTTGATTCTATGATTCTTTGTTCTTGTTGTTGTGATCAGATATTAGTGTTGTCTGCCTTAAATCAACATATTGGTTGCTGGTGCTTTATGTCTTTTCCAACGTGGTCATACTTCTTGTGAAGTTTGTAATTCATACATGTGAAGTTCTCGTTCTTTAGCATTGATCTTTGTCTTGTAACTTTGCAGATTCTTTGACTTTGAAGTACAATCTTTCTGAACTTTTCTTTCCTTTGATCTTCAATGAGAATGTCTTTATGATGTGGGTATGAGCATGTGAAAGTGAGATATTAATGGTAATGATGGTGGTAATGGTCTTTGATGGAACTCCTGGAGTTAGCAATAAAGTTCCCGACGTAAGTATTTGGATATTTTGTACATGTACATTCCAGATCGTTGGTGCGTTCTATGAATAATCTCAGATCGAATGGTCACTAGCATGTCCCCGTACTCAATATCTTCACACTGTCGTTGTGGGCTGCTGGAGTATACCAAGGTATCACTACATGACTGTAGACCGTTTGGAACCACCGCGAACACTAAGCGTAACCCTTAAAGAATTACCGAAGTGACATGCTGTCAGGACTGTTTGATGTTGACCATGACAGGAATTTCCATTCAATCACTGAGGAATATGTGTGTGTATTGATAACGCTACATGCGTCGTTCGGGGTCAAAGGAACTTCCTTTTCGTCGAGCAAGTTTTTCAACACCCTAGGCAGTGAACCTAATCGTTGTAGTGTAGTATTAGGGTAAGCCACGAGTATTGATATCGTTCTCTAGGGGAATAGGAATGCTAGTGAGAAGTTACTACGCTAAGGTTGTGGTTGAGGAAGATTATTTTTTATCTTTTTATATTTTTTAAGGAAAGGAAAGGTACGAATCTCGGGGTTTGAATTTGGGGGAGGGTTGGTATTGCTACCGATTACTCTACTTATCTAATTATCTAATCTAAGGTGTATGTAGTCTATGTCTAATTAATGTGTGCTCGTATGATAGTTTAAAGATGTGTTTACTTAGGTTTTACTACTCCTTAATTATCTCCTATTGGAGGTTGAATTGTCACGTCCTTATTCCTAGTTGCGTTGTGTGTCTAAGGTTGTAGGGTATGCGTTTCTCCCTAACTCTTTGAACTTACCAAAGGGTCTCGTCTACAAAACCCACTAGGGATAATAAACTCTTACTCTAAGGCACTCTTTGGATGGTTTAGCTTACAACTACTCAAGGAGTCATATTCTAAGGTTCACAAAGATTTAATCAAGCATTAAGTACACAACGAATGACCTATCGCATTACTAGATCATTAATCAACTAAGATAAGAAACAACCAATCAATATTCAATAATTAAGTTTCATATTCCTAAGCAAACACACAAGTAAATTAGCCGGACATGGAAAACATGCAAGCATACACACAAATAATCAAAGACATAATTGTATTAATGAAGTAAAACACTTATCTTGGTGTAAGATAGGTTTGGAACCCAAAAATCTTGTACAACATAGCCTTGGTTCGGTTTAGGTTTTACTCCAAAGACTACACACCAAATCTTTGAAAAATTCGGATTCTATATATATATTACACATGCGACGGCGCCACTTTATGTTTTGTGGCCGCCGTGTCGCCGTCATTGGGTTTCGTCTTGGCCACGTTAGACTTGCCACGCGTCACCTTATGCTTGTGACGCCGTCCTCTTGACTTTCGAAGCCGTCTGGATTACATCCGGGCCGCCCGAGTGCGACGGCCTACTCTTTTATAACTTGACGCCGCTACTTGAAAATGGGAGTTTTGGCTTCGTCCGTCACAAAGATCCTCCGACGGGCCACACTTAACACCGACGCCGCCACCTTATATTTTCGCAGACTTTGAGTGTCTCGATTCGACTTTGGCCATTTTCTTCAGATAATCGCACCTTTTCGTCCAAATAAGTGCCATTCCAAGATTTTGCCTTCAAGAGACCTAAAAGTGAAAAGGAACGATATTAAGCAATAACGGATACAAAAGTGATCAAATAAGGGCTTAAACGACCCTCAAAAGGTACCTTTTAAAACCTTATCAAATATCCCTACACTTGGTATTTGCTTGTCCTCAAACAAATGTGCTTTTAGCCAATTAATTTATAAGTTAGAGATCATGAAGCATTGGTTTAAAACAGTCCACAACACATATAAACCCATGAAAGTCATAACAAGCACAGAAATTACATACTAGCACCTCACATAGGGTGTTTGGATACTCACATCTCTCGGTGTATATGAAATATAAAAATTGGAAATGGAAGATAAACACTCATTAACCGGTCCTAGTACATAGATTACCATAGGCTTGAGAATAGATCAAACCTCCATCGCTTTGGCGTAAGCACCTAGGAAAGACTATCAAAGAGGTCTTTAAAGGGTTGTAATGTTAGGCTTACGGTAGGGAAACAAAGGGTTTGGTGGGATAGGCTATATAGTGGTGGCAAGTCAAAAATCTCTTATGTTACAAGCATACGAAGAATGACGTTGCTAAGCCAAGACTCGACACTCTAAACTCTAGCTAACTGAAATAAACAAACATAAAATTAAAGGATAGATGTAGGATGGTAGCCTTTTTTTTTTTTTTTCATACACTTTTACTCTACCATCCTCTACGGTAACATCAAAATGATAGGGATTTATAGGCACATCCCTACACTTGAGTTTTTATTACTCTAACACTAATTTGACCCGAATTGAAAAGATCAAAATACTTGGGGTACATTATTACGCAAACAAAGGGAATTTGAATTTAACGTTCCCTTCCCGTCATTTTATAAACTTTAACTTTTCCCATGAATCCCAATCGTCCCAAAACTGTATACAAAGGATATGACTCGACTTAGCAACTCATGCAAGCAACTAGATAATTGAACTAAGGGTTTAAGGTGATAACAATAATGCACTAAAAGTGAGTGCATACAAGGTAGGCTAAGGCGATTTGGGTGTACATTTGGGGGTGGGGTGTAAACAATGCTCTTCATTGATATTCCGGAAAAACCAAAACATCACGAGAACCGCGAAAAGGATAGGCTCTGAGGGGTTAACTAGGGGTATCGTGTACTAAAGATGAGTACAACGCAAAGGGTGTGGGGGAATTACTCAACCGATGTGGAAGAAGTAATTATATTACGGGTATCAAACAAGGGTTATCCTAATGCCTCTTATCATTTAGTTATTCCTAACTACACAAGTGTAGTCTTACTAGCGATCTCGGAATGCATCACAAAACAAGTTCTAGAATCTAATATACTACCGGTTTACACTCTAAGCATTAAAGATGAATGCTTTAATTCCTACTAATCTAAGGCGATCCTCACATTTTGGGTGGAATTTAGGTGGTAAAGGGTTTTGTGCTAGTCATATAACTTCCTATCCGTGAGACGCTTTTGTTAAGACTAATGGCCCACTCCTATATGTCATGAAAATTTTTAAATTTGGTGCTAAAATTACCCTAACCGACATTTTCTCATGGTTTATTACACAAATACAATTGACAAAGCAAATAATCAGGATAAGCATAGTTTCAAAGTTTCCGCTTTATTTTCCTCCTACACTTAAACCGAACATTATCCCCAATGTTCCCGAAAGTATCAAAGTTATGATAATGGAAGGTAATTAAAACGAAAGAAACTAGTACTCCCGATTAGCTCGGTAGGATTCGTGTGTGAAGTAGTGGTTAAATTCTTTCCAAGAAGAATTTATGCGTGAAAGCTCCTTCAATCTTATGTAACTTCTTCTTGATAAATTAAACTTGCACACTTGAAGAAACAAACGAAACCTTCGCGTAAAATCATGGTAATAATATATATAAGACTCGATTTAAACTAAGATATAATGCTTGTGGAATGGATGTTTACAAAATTTCGGAAAATTAAGACCTAGAAAATTCCAAAATTTTTAAGTAGCTCGTAAAACGAGAAAAAAGTAATCATTGTTTTACTCCTTCTGGCGCCGTCAGTTGCGATCTGACGCCACAAAGTTATCCCGACAAAAAGCGGTCTGCGATTTTGGAAAAAATTCGGAAAACTTACATCTTTAGAATCGGAAAAATTTCTACAAAACATCCATTATGACTCGATACAAGCATTTGACTCGAACAAACACACAAATATATCTTTTACTGAATTGTTATTCTCATGTTTACGTTTCCTTGAAAACGCGTGTAATCTTCCCTACACTTATCCCTTATGTAAAATACCTTTATATGCAATTAAGACGAGGTTAAAAACAAAATAAAGCATTTTTACAAATTTAAACATGAGAATAAACAATCGATAAAAGATATATGACACTAACAAGCAAACAATTAAGCATGGGTTGCCTCCCACGAAGCGCTTTTCTTTATTTACGAGTCTTGTAGCTAGACTCGTAGTCGTGCTCCTACGTTGCCTCGCTTTGCATTCTCAATGAGAATTCTATCATCTTGATAAAATTTTCATCGACTCATACCTAGGCCCTAGGGTCAAGCAATCCTTATAATAATGCCTCCTTTCCCACATAAATTTATAACCTTTTCAACATCGTCCTCGCTTTTGTCCTCAAAAGCTTTGATGTTGTCTCGTTCATAAATGGGCAAGTGGCTATATTCATTTGTTTTCCAAGGCATCCTATAAGTGATCTCATCAGTTCCTTCCTTAAACCTAACCGTTCCATCATGCTTGTTATGGCTCATTTTAGATGTTTCAACAAACGGTTTCTAGCACTACTTGGGATAAGCTATAGTCAATGACGCATCCTACATCTTCTAGGACCATAAAATCAACTAGGTAGGTGAAATTTCCTATAAAGACATGCACATCCTTGACTCTTCCCACAAAGTTGCAAACTCCACCGGATACTTAGGGTCTCTCCTAATATTAAGTCGCTCATTCATAATGTCATTGTAAAATGCAGATGACATCACATTAATGGAGATTCCGTATCTATGTAAGCGTGGTCGACACTCCTATATCCGATCATACAAGGATTTTTAGGTTCCGGATTTCTCTCCTAATCTTTGGGCATATCCTAATAATATGTGATCGTGGATTATTGATTATGTATTGATGGTAAGCAACCTCTTCCTTAGTAGGGTAAAGATTGAAGTAAGCACTATCTTCCACATTCATATTTTTGTTCATCATGCCATCTTCCGAATTCATTGTTAATCATAGAGCCAACTACTGAGGCGCCGACTACTTTCTCAACGACTTCCCTAATTATACTATCGAATATTTTCGCAAACTCGAAGGTCGGTGTTCCTACTCACATAACTAACCGGCGGTTTTGTTGGTCATTAGTTTGGGTTTTGGTGGCGGTGATTTATTTGGTGTTGGGTTTTGAGTGGTGGTTGGTTATCACCTTCCATGATGAAAAGTGATGGGGCTACGAACAAAGGTCACGAAGAAGGGGGATAGACTAAGAGGAAGCTAAAATGAGAAAAAAAAGTTTACTTGATAGGAATCAAGTAAAGAAACCTAAACGAGGTGGACTACTAACTAGCTATTCTATTCCCGCGCGTGGCGCCAAAACTTGATAACGCTACATGCGCCGTTCGGGGTCAAAGGAACTTCCTTTTCGTCGAGCAAGTTTTTCAACACCCAAGCGATGAACCTAATCGTTGTAGTGTAGTATTAGGGTGCCACGGGTATTGATATCGTTCTCTGGGGAATAGGAATGCTAGTGAGAAGTTACTACGCTAAGGTTGTGGTTGAGGAAGATTATTTTTTTATCTTTTATATTTTTAAGGAAAGGAAAGGTACGAATCTCGGGGTTTGAATTTGGGGAGGGTTGGTATTGCTACCGATTACTCTACTTATCTAATTATCTAATCTAAGGTGTATGTAGTCTATGTCTAATTAATGTGTGCTCGTATGATAGTTTAAAGATGTGTTTACTTAGGTTTTACTACTCCTTAATTATCTCCTATTGGTGGTTGAATTGTCACGTCCTTATTCCTAGTTGCGTTGTGTGTCTAAGGTTGTAGGGTATCGTTTCTCCCTAACTCTTTGAACTTACCAAAGGGTCTCGTCTACAAAACCCACTAGGGATAATAAACTCTTACTCTAAGGCACTCTTTGGATGGTTTAGCTTACAACTACTCAAGGAGTCATATTCTAAGGTTCACAAAGATTTAATCAAGCATTAAGTACACAACGAATGACCTATCGCATTACTAGATCATTAATCAACTAAGATAAGAAACAACCAATCAATATTCAATAATTAAGTTTCATATTCCTAAGCAAACACACAAGTAAATTAGCGGACATGGAAAACATGCAAGCATACACAAATAATCAAAGACATAATTGTATTAATGAAGTAAAATACTTATCTTGGTGTAAGATAGGGTTTGGAACCCAAAAATCTTGTATAACATAGCCTTGGTTCGGTTTAGGTTTTACTCCAAAAGACTACACACCAAATCTTGAAAAATTCGGATTCTATATATAATATTACACATGCGGCGGCCACTTTATGTTTTGTGACGCCGCCGTGTCGCCATCATTAGGGTTTCATCTTGGCCATGTTAGACTTGCGGCGTCACCTTATGCTTGTGACGCCGTCCTCTTCGCCTTCGACCGTGTCGGATTACATCTAGGCCGTCTCGAGTTGCGACGGCCTACTCTTTTTATAACTTGACGTCGTCACTTGAAAATGGGAGTTTTGGCTTCGTCCCGTCACAAAGATCCTCCGACGGCGTCACACTTAACACCGACGCCGCCACCTTATATTTTCGGTGACTTTGAGTGTCTCGATTCGACTTTGGCCATTTTCTTCAGATAATCGCACCTTTTCGTCCAAATAAGTGCCATTCCAGCATTTTGCCTTCAAGAGATCTAAAAGTGAAAAGGAATGATATTAAACAATAACGGATACAAAGTGATCAAATAAGGGCTTAAACGACCCTCAAAAGGTACCTTTTAAAACCTTATCATGTATCCTCTTATAAATGTTTTGGCGATTGCTAGGATCTGCGTAAGACTCTAAAATTTACATCTTGTGTTCTTAATGTTAAACAACAAGTGTAGAAATGTTAAGTGTTCCTAAGAGATCTTTTGATGAATCTCGTGGCTTTAGACTTGATTTGTGCGTTTTGCTTTGGTAGTCATAGAGTGGAGTGGTGTCTTCTGTTTCAATATCAACACATCTCGGAGTGAGAGGTCGATAGATTATGCAGGGTTCCCCGTGAGAATGAAACAAATCATTTTAAGAGGACTTGAGTGGCTAGAAGGTTAGGTGCATTGCGTCAATGGGTCCATGACGGCTTGTCTTCAATACCAACGTCATCTTTGTGACAACCAAGAGTATATGTATTGAACCCGGTTTACGCCTAAGTTGATTATGGAGGGTTATTTCTTTTCACTATTTTCTTAACTTTTCTTTTAATTCTTCAACCCTTCTTTCTCCTTTTCACATTACTCCTTTTTCAATCATATCTAAGGACTTTCTAGTTCTAACTATTGGTGTTGTCCTTGGGTAGATCCCTCCGGCTCTGGCGGATCATAGGATGAATTTTCTATCCTTAGTCACCTTATAACTCCATGACTATCCTATGTTGCCATAAAACCTTTTCTTTAAAATCTCTCAAAGTGTTTATAATTATAAAACATATTTTGTTAACACCTCGAGAGTTTTTTTTTTTCAGAAATACTCCCCCTCCACATGTGCTTATATGTTTTAACTTAAATTTGCACATTGAGGGAAGAGTTCACACTTTTGAATTGATTGGCTCTTGATGGAAAATTGCCCGCGAGACACGTTTACGTTGTTACCTAAAGGGATCCATTATCAGCTTTTAGGTGATAACTTTGCGAGACACGTTTACATCAGTGGTGAAACCAGCTTGAAATTATTACCCGTCCCAAACAAGTCTTTTCGATTACTAACAGTTTATGTTTCGTCAATTCGTTGGTAATTTCTAAGTCGAGCTCGTATGAGATTCCATATCTTTCTGATCAACAAATTTTAATCACATTTCTCCCCCTCAAAAATAGCATATGAGTGTTGTTTTTGAAAACATGTTGATTAAAATATGTTTTTTGAGGTTTTAGAATTCGTTTGGGAAGAAACGGACTTCAAGAATGTTTGATTTTGAACAAAGATTTTGTTGTTCAAACATTAAGAAGCTTTCACTCCTTGATTTAGGATTATTGCACTGAAACGCACAATAGGGTCCTTTCTTTGAAAAATCAGGTTATGCACTGTGATTTGTGCATAAGCCAAATTTTTTAACACAATTTGTTTTCTTTTGACAAAATTACTCCCCCTCAAATACGGAAATGTATTCGAGAGATAGTCTACTTGAGCCGAATTTTGAAATATATTGAAAAATGCTTTTGAAAAAATTTATGTTATAATTCTGCTCAAGGTTTTAAGAAAACATAATCAAACGTTATATTATAATGATTGTAAAGAGTTAGAGTTATTACAAATAATGTTTAAATGTTCTAGCTAGACCAAGTAATGTACCAAAAATATCTAGACTCTAACTTTAACACTCATTCGGGACGATGAAACGTGAGAATATTAGGCTCCCTTGCACTTCCTCCAACATAGCCTTCCAGTCGTCGCATTTGCACTCTGAATTTGAGTCTTGAGTCAATTCGGTTTACGAACTTTTCAGCTTGATTAACATCATTTCTTCTCTACTTCATATGTCGCAACCATCCTTGCTCACAGCCTACTTTGTGATCACGAAGAATATTTTCAAGCTCAATCTTGACTTTCATCAATGTTTCATCGCTGAAATTGTGAATGTCTTCATATCCCATGAATTTATTGACCTTGTTTATGACATATACTAATCTAAACGGTTTGCGGATGAAGGTTTACGGTTTCCTTTATGTGATTCCTGGTGGCTTGAAGTCTGGTTTGATGAGATTAAGGCGTTTCTGGTAGCTTTCAACACCTAGATGAACATCTTCAAATCTTGATTGATCACGAGGTTTCTGATGTAGAGGAGTACAGAGTTGATGATGTCATATTGTAAGCTTCCACTGAGATACGTGAGTTTTTATTGAACTTTTAGGAGATACATGTCTTCAATATCATTGAGGTTCAAGTTCTTGTAATCAGCTTCACTGAACGTGTACTCTTTGTCGTCATCTGGTTGTACCTTAATTTCTGTCAGAAAGTTATAGCCGTACTTTGATTCAGTTTCTGCACTTACGATGGATAGAATCTTTTGCTTGTAGAATACTTTGTGTTGCGAGGGGAACATGAGTTTCCATTTGTAGAACCATTTTCGCATATTAGGCCAGTGGAAGATTCCTAAAGTTGATTCATCGTTATACTTAGCAACTAAAGAGCTTAACAGTTCTTTGATTTCTTCCTCCATTCCTTCTTGTGCGTAAACAACAGCTGGAAACTTAGACAATGATGTGGCATACCTCTTCTCGGGATCTGTATTTCCATATATCGAGTATTCTAAATCGTGGTTGAAAAAGTATGGTGTCAATATCTTGGGATTGTGATCATGACCCATGAGTGGCAATGGTTTGGAGTACTCGCGATACTTGAATGTCTTTGGTTCATGTGGAGACAATGTGGCATCCCAAGTGACGTCCTCAGATAAAGCTCGTTCAACTTCCTCAAGATTGTATCAAATTGTAGCTTCAATGTGAGAGAAGTCTTGAATGGAGTGAAACCTACTTTCCTGATGTTAACAATGTCTGATAGCTGCAGTTTCTGAATCTTCATGACTTTCTTCAGGGTCTTTGTGAAGTCTACAACTGAACCTTCATTAGGTATCTCATCTTCTGGAGTGTCTGGATGTGCATCGACCATCTCTTCAAACCAATCGAACTTCTTTGAAGACAGATCAACCTATTATGGAGCTGGATTTTGTGGTATATCAGATGGTGGCTCCGGTATGTCTTCAGTTTCATTAGGTTGATCCTCATCTTGTGGTTGTTCAGTGGATTGAGGATGAATTTCTTCGTCTTGAGGTGTGTCGAATGTTGCAGTGTGGAATCCGGAAGAAGATGGTCCAGTTTTCTTTGAACGCGTTTCTCTTGGTTGTGCATCTTCATCTTTGTCAGAGTCATCTTGATGAATTTGTTGAGACTTTGGCTTCGTGCACGGTTCACCTTTCTTTTCTGCCTTTTTCAATGAGCTTATCAAGGGTTTTCGAAGATCTTTCTCTTCTGGATCATCAATTATTAGACCAAGTAGCTGACTTTTAGGGTCTACTGCAGAAGGTTTCGATGGTTTGGTCTGAATAGTGATGGGTGTCGTTTGAAAGTGATGTGCAACGTTACCATCAAACTTGTTCTTGACATATTGTTTCATTGCAGCAATAAGTGCTTCATTGAAGTATTTTTTGACTTCAGTAGGTAAGTTTTGTTTGAACAATTCTTCCATTGCATCTGAAACTTTGAAGTCTTTGAAAGCATTTATGTCCTTCTGTTGTGCCTGAACTTGAGCTTGTAATGCGCTGATTTGTTCCTGAATAGATTGCTCTGATTTGGAGGTGTGGGTGTGCGGTTATCTCCTCCCGTGTGTTGTTGATCGTAGTCATCTTGATCATCATCATCTTGATCATCATCATCTTGATCATCATAGTTGTTGCCATCCTGCCTTTCATCATACTCATCATCTTTCATCTCATCATCTTCATCCTTGTCATCATGTCTTTCTGATTCTTCTTCATTTCCAGAGTCAGTGTGGATGAATTCATCTGATTCTTCTGATTTTTCTTTGATGGTTGATAGTGTGACAAATGTTTCATGTTCAGGTTCAGAATGATATGGTTCATCATCAACTTGTTATTCATCGTCAACTCATTCATCATGAATTATTGCATCGCCATTCTTCGCCCGAATCCTCCTCCTTTCTTCTTGAGCTTAGCAAAGTCGTGAGATGTTTCCTTTGTTCTCTAGCATAGCTTCTCTCAACTGTGACATTTCACCTTTCTTAGGCGTTGGGGGCTCTAGAGGTGGATTTTGATCCATGACATCTTTTCCTTTGTGCCCATTATCTTTCTCTGCTTGACTTGAATCGGTCTATCTTTCACCCCTAAGTTATCTTCATCATCTTCTTCTTCGTCAACTTTGCATCCCGCAATGAGTTTTCTTTGAGAGGCTTCGTGACTTTCCTTGGAGCACTCGTCTTCTGACCTCAACCTCTACCTCTACTAGAACCTGTGTCTTTCTTTTCAGTAATTCCAACCATTCCAGCTTTCTTGGATTCATCATAAGCTAGATAAGCGTCGGTGTTTTTGACACTCTCTGTTAATAGGAAGTCTGGAATTCTGAGACCTCTATTGGTGGTGTTTGTGCTGTGAATTCTTACTCTCGAGAGTATATGATCCATCTTCTCAGGATGATATTTGTCCATCCAGTCTTCTATCAATCTCTGGATCTTGTTCCATGAAGTGGGAGATGAGAAGCTTGGTGTATCGAACAAATGGGATCTTGTAGCCTTTCTTAGCAACAAGCTATTGTGCCTGATAAACCATGTCATCCCATATTAACTTTTCAAAGTCAAGGTGCATAGAGTTCATCATACCCCAGAAGATCTATAAATGCTCAAGTCTTGGATGCTCATGTCCAGTTTCTTTTCTTGTGACACAATGACTGAGTATGGTGTACAGGGTCAACCATGGTTGAGGAAGATATCTTCTGTCAATGGTTTTGTGGACTCATCATACCCTAGATGTTTGATAGATTTGACAATTGTGGTGAAAGAGGGAGGTGGTGCAAATCGTTTATGTCTCCCAAATACTTTTTGAGGAAGACAAAGAACAATGCGAAGGAGTTGGACATCAAACTTGATTGTTTTTCATCAATTTTAATGGTCATAGTCTTCATGTCTCTGCGATTATAAGAGAATGTCGAATTGATTGATGTAGATTTCGGGAACACTAGCGAGTTTGAGAATGTGTTTGCGTAAATGTCTCTTGAGAATTTCCACAATGACTTGACAGGTAGGATGGCATGGGAGTGAATCCAAATCTATCCGGTAATTAGATTCTCCAATCTTTTTTTCATCTTCTTCTGGGATCATTTCTTTCCTTGTGAGTGAACCTTGAGATATTATAAGTCCTGAAATGCACCAACACCAACAAAGATAGAGAAGGTTGTATATACATGCTAGTGTTAGAACAATAAGCCCATAGTAATGCATGCATCAGTTAAGTACAAGTCCATGTGTAGCAAGGTATCGCATTTTGAGAATTTCTAAGTCTGAAAAATTCACAAGTCTGGAAATTTTCTTTTTCTTACTCGAAGAAAATTGTTACTCGAAGAAGATTTTAAAAAGTTGCTTACTCGAAGGATTTTGAAGAAAATTGAAAAGGATATCTCTTATTTGGAGATTGCCATTTCCTTACATGGAAAACATATGATACACCCTAACTCGGAGAAAATTATTACCAAAATCCTTACTCAAAGAATCAAACAAGTTACTCGAAGACCCATACTCGAAGATCTTTTCCTTACTCGAAGGCTAACCCGAAGAAATTCTTGCTAAGTCGAAGAACTTTAAACCTTAGTCGGATAAAATTCAAACGTTACTCGCAGAAGTCCATATCTTAACTCTAAAATCTCTAAAAATTTAGCACAAAGCAGTTTTTAATCCACAATTTCTACGGATCTAACCTAATATGACCTAAACTATCATAAAGTATCAATCTTTTCGGTTTAACACGTTTTAATGAATTTGAAAAATGTTGCTTACTCACAGAAAACGTAAAAACCAAAAAAACGATTATTAACTTGATGAAATCACAACCTAAGCTATCCTTGTATCTTGATACCACTTGTTAGGTCACCATTTTATCACATAACAAACATAATCTTAGAGAGAGAAAGTAAGAGAGAGAGAGAGAGAGAGAGAGTGGAAGAAACTTATGAAAATGATAATAAAGTTTATTTCTCAAAGAAACAAAACCCTCTCCCTTGAAGGGAGGGGTGTATTTATAGTGTTTACACAATTAGTGTGTTGCCTTAGGTTCTAGAAGAACCTTTCATCACGGCCCATGGGCTTACTACATGAGTCAGATATTTAATTACAAGCAATTATAAACCATATTAACTAACGACCTATTACAAATATAATGACCGACACTTCATAATAATAAGACTAAAATACGGTTGGTCCCTAAACTTTTCAATCCGCAGCGTTGGGACAAACACAGGCGTTTTCATCGTCGGGGTCCTATTTCAAGTTTATTACTACATTCTTGGTCCTTTGACCATATTGCCGTTAGTCAAGGACGTCAGATGGCGTTAGATTTGTCTTTAGTCCAAGGGCACATTTGTCAATTCCATATTTCAATTAAAAATTTCTTAATTATTGCCACATGTAATGTAACCCTCTTCCCGCCCCAACAAACACATAGTCTGTATTATTATTCGTTCCAGAACTTTCGTTACAAGAATTATCAGAATTCACAAACCCTAATTGCATGTCACAAAACCCTTGTTTATCAATCATAAAACCAAAACATGGACTTTACTCTATGGAAAGTAAGAAGACATCCAGGTTATCCAGTTGATGATACCGTCCTATACGAATCTGCTAAGAAGAAATACGGTACTGTATTTTTTTTATAGTCATTGGAATTTGTAATTGGGGTATTTATTGTTTGCCAATAATGTTTTTAGAATGCCTAAACATATATTGACATGTTTTCGGTGGTAGATCTAATATGTTTAGCATGAGGGTTCATCACAATGGTGTCTTTAAATCTTGGCACAGTAGAATATACGTTGGAGGTATGGAAACTTTAGTTGATTTGGTTGATGTTGATAGTGTGTCGGTTGAAGAGTTGGATGTTCTTATGTATGAATTGGGTTATGAGCTTGGTTCAAAAATTACTATTACTTTGTTAAGCACGGTAGTAATTTAGATGATGGTTTGTATAGCTTAAGTGAGAGTGCTAATTTAGAAATATTGAAAGATCTTGTTGATGACCATAAGATGATAGAGGTTTATGTTGAAAATGGTAAGACGACATTGGATGTTGATCAAATGTCACCAAAGTCAATTAGGACGATTATTCTCGATGTGGATGCAACAAAGAAAAAGCGGATCTTGCTATTGTTCCATATTGCTCAAACAAATTGTTTTAGAAAACAATGTTAATAAATCGTGGTAGAGGATATATATCGGGTTACACATCAACCTTTGGAAGTCAATACTTTGGTACAATCTAGTCGGATGCGGAAAGTAACCATTGTTTCCATATGTAGAAGTGCATTAGGCGAAGATGTTGTAGGTGATGTCAACCAAACATATAGATAAACATGTTGAGCATATCCAAATAGATAGTCACGAAGAGGTATGTCAAAATGATCAAGAGTTAGGTCATCATGAGGAGGAAATATGTAATCTGTGGAGCATATCCAAAAGGTAAATCAGCAGGTAAGTGAAATCGATGAATCTTTAAGTGATGACAATGTGAGTGAGACAGACAGTTATATGAGTGATGATGATCATATTGAGAACAATCGTGATGGAAACACAGTTGTCGATGAGGCTAATACGTTTGAGGATCCTGATTTTGATGTTAATTTGTTCAAAGTGACTGAGACTACATAGTTACCATCTATAGGTACCACCAGCCAGCTACCACATGATTTTTTTAAGAAAAGTGAGTTGGATCTGTTAGATGATAATAATTTTGCAAGTGGTTCTGAGAATGAGGATGAGTATATTATTAGGAGGAACAAATTGAGGGCATACAAGAAACAAAAGTTAAGTGAGGCAGCACAAACAGGAGGACGAAATATATTTTTACGTGGTCAAAGTTTTGTAGCGCAAAGAAGTGAAAGATATGATCTACGCTTTCAATAAAGACTAGGAGGAAATTGCAACTCATTAAGAATGGCAAGCAGAGAATTAGGGTTAGGTGTCTTGGAAAATACTGTTTGTGGAATAACAGAAGGATCGGTGGGAAAAGCCCCAAAGAGGAAAAGCGGTCCGATAACTAGAGGCCTTGGAAGGATGTATATTTGCGAACACGAGGAGCAAGCAATGATTGCCCATGGTTGTTGTATGTAGCCAAAAATACGACTAAAGATGTATGGATTGTTTGAACTTTCAAGGATGAACACAAATGTTTGCAATCAAGAGATTAAAGCTTGTGACTACAAGTTTCTTTGAAGCAAATAGTTGACCAAGTTCAAGTCAATCCAGATATTCCAATCAAAGGTCGTTCAAGATCATTTCGATGTGAGTTTGAAGTTCGGTGTCTATGCAAAAGGCATTAGGGCAAAAAACAAGGAAGAAAATGAGATTAGGGGCATAGCGACAATACACCCTTTTAAGAGACTATGTTGAAGAGTTGCGAGAAAACAAACCCGGATACAACAATTAGGATAAGTGTACAACCGCAGCAGATGCAACAAGTCCAACTAGAGTTTTCAAGAGAATGTATGTATGCTTAGGTGCTTTGAAGGAAGGATATAAAGCTTGTCAAAGAGAGTTGTTGGGGTTAGATGGTGCTTTTATGAGGGTCCTTTTCTGGCCGACTTCTTACGGCGATCGGTATGAAGCGACAACAATGGAATATACCCTTTAGCCTACGTGGTTCTGTGTCGAAAGCAAAGACTCATGGATTTGGTTTCTTGAATGTTTAAGAGATGATCTTGACTTGCAACCAAACTCAACTACACTTTTATCAGCGACGGGCAAAAGGTGATGTTACCATTTAGTTGATTAGATTCACTTGTATTTTCGTTAAATGCAAGTTTTATTAGTAATGAATTGATGTTTATTTGTGTAGGGTATCATTCCGGCATTAGCGTAAGTATTCCTAGTCTTGAAACAGATATTGTTTGAAGCACATCCATGATAATATGAAATTGCAATGGAATGCTAAAGCATACAAGGAACATTTGTGGAGATGTGCGTGACAACAACCGTCCAACAATTTAAAGCGACCTTCTTTGGCATTCAAGAGGTTTAGCGAACCTGCCATGCTTGGTTAAGTAAGATACCACCAACCCATTGGTCAAGGTCGCATTTTTCGGTACCTAACCAAATCTATATCTACTGTACATCTTTTGTTCTACGACATTTTTCGGGTTCCTAACCAAACATGTTGTAGGGAGGCTCATTCGATGTGTTACTTAATAACATGTGTGAGGTGTTCAATGGGAAACTATTGGGAGGTAGGCATCAACCCATCATTCTTGCTTTGGAATACATTAGAGAATCTTGTATGAAAAGAATAGTGAGCTGTTGGAATCACTCCTAAACTAGATTACAAGTGTTAGTAATTAATATGTATTAGTTAGCTTAACTAGGCTTTTATGTTAGTAATTATGGCAAGGCTTATGTAGAAAGCCCATAAGCCTTAGCCCAAGCCCAATAAGGAAAGAGCGGAACTTGCATGTTGCCTAGTTCCTTCTCTATAAATAATCTTGTAAACTCCCATTTGGGGGTTGGTTGTTCACTTTCATATTACACTTATGCTTATCCTTTCTATACTATCTTAACGTGTGTGTATTGTGTTCATCCGATCCTTGCTTCATCTATTTCTAACATATTGATGCTTGTGTTACAATATGGTGACCTAACGATGGTATCATTCGCCATCTAGTTGGGTGAAACGGTTTGTTTTTTTTTGAAGTTTTAAGGTATACGCGTGAGTTTCTCATTCATAAACTTTCATACGCAAAAAGCTTTCATTTTTTCACTTAAAAACTCAAGATTCTTGTACTTTAAGGTTTATTTAGTGTTAAAGTTTAAGTTTTTAGCATCAAGTTTGAAACTTTACGTATGTAGCATTGTTTTTGAGCTTGATTTCATTCGTGTACTTCTTTCTACGCATAAGGTGAAAAAGTATTTTGGATCATCAAGTTTCATACTTTTGTGTTATTTTGGTGATATTGAAGCTATTTCATCATAAAAATTAGGTTTCTAAACACTTTTGGGCATTAAATGGGTTTTGGTGAAAGTTGGTACTTTCTACTCGAAGAAAACTCTAGTTTTACTCGTAAGCTCAAGTCTCGCCTAAGCCTCGGATCTTACGCATAAGCATTTCATCATTTGATCTTGAGCTGTTGGTTTACTCGGTGTTTTCTTGCTTAGATAAGCACGAAACACTTCAACTGGATATCTTTTACCTTTGGTATAGCGTAAAGGATTTTGGGCAAAACCCTAGTTTTACGCCTAAGCTAAAATCTTACGCGTAGCATCTCTTTTTCCTAAGCATTTCTTACGCCTAAGTTTATCTTATGCCTAAGCAAATATTACGCATAAGGATTCTACTGCTAAGCTTTTGGTTTACGCCTAAGCTAAGTTTTCCTCAAGTCTACGCGTAAGCTTTCACTACGCGTAAGTTATCTTTTACGCATAAGGTTCTTTCTATGCATAAGCAGGTTCTACGCGTAAGGTTTCCTCTACGTATAAGCTGGTTTTTTACGCCTAAGCACTTCTTCAACAAACAACAAGTTTCAATCGACTACAAAGATCCATCATCAACACAAGTAGCATTTAAAAAAAGTTTTTTGGCGGGAAAATTTAAGTAAAATTTAATTTTTAGGGGAGACTAAACGTTCAATGTTTACGCGAAATTCAAATTTTGGTTTAAGTGCGAAAATTTTGATCAAAAATTCAAATTTTTAGGCCCAAATTCAAATTTTTGGGGTCAAATTTGGCGTAATAATTGTCAAAACTTAAAATTTTCTTACAACCTTAGAATTGCATTTTATAGTGGATTTCAAATTTTGGGAGACAAAATTTTTCTAAATTATTTTGGAGGAAAATTTTGAAAATCACTATATCGACTTCGGTTTAAGTCACAAATCTACTCACCTTCCATCTCGCTTAAAACCTTCATCACCAAACCTTGCTATTGATGGATTCTGATGAAGTAGATGCATTTGTGCATTTAAATAAAACATTCATGTTACTGTCTAAGAAGATTATGGCATTAAAAAAGCAGGATGACAGCAGCAGATTAGGGGACGATATTGTGGCTAACTGTTCAGACATCATACCCGACTATGACACAGAGCCCAACATTGAACAAATGGTTGAGGAAGATATCGTACCCACCTATGACACGGATAATCGAACAAATGGTTGAGGTACAATCTCGTTGATCATATTCTGCGCTGAATGCGATACAACAAACCGAGCAACGATTTCGATAATGAAGGAGAGGTTGACCGTGTGTTGCACAATATCGGACAAGCTGTCTTATGTACGAGCCCTTACTTGCAAACAATTCAACTAAAGCGTCTAATCAAGCTGCTGAATCGAAAACATTTTCTCAAAAGACCATTGCTCGGTTTGAAAAAGATTTTCAAAATAAAGGCTCATTGCATCTCTTGAACTTAAAATGCAAAACAAAATTTTAAACTCGAGCCATCTAGTAAATCTTTGAATGAACAAAGTAATCGTGTGGATACATTAGTAAAAGAAAATGAGCATTTAAAGGCTCAAATTCAAACAAAGGGCTTGTACATGTTGCTTTACAAAACAAACTAAGAAGATTAAGCGACAAGAGTGTGGATACTAATTTTGCAAAACCAACAATCTTGGGAAATCGTCTCTACAACCTTTCGGAAAACAATCGGTAGTTAGACAACCAAGCGCTTTTAAATCGAGCGATCAAAATCCTCAAAACCACGGTTTGCCTCCCAAGTTGTTGAGAATAATCATTTGTCAAAACCGGTACCCACATTCATGGCCTAAGAAAGTTGCTACATCTATGTTATACATTTACGCTAAACCTCAACAAGTGATTGCTTTTGGCGGTCTAGGATTAGTTCGAAAACAATGTCTAAACCGAGCATCAAAATTCAATATTCACATGATACAAATGACTTGCACAAGAACTATGATCTAGAAAAGGCTAGGAAAAGGCACTACTCAAAAGGATGGAATCTTAGGTTCACGACACGGTGTATCACCTTCAGTGTATTCTCGAACAACGCTTGTAGTAGCAAACCAAATCCTAAGAATACTCAACAAGCAGTTAGAAATAAACCCGTTGATCTAAAAGTAAAATTTGGAAACCTAATAGGTGGATCAATATAGGACCTGAGACTCTTCTTGTTAGCCTCGCTTTTCTAAAGATAACGTCACCTCGTGAATTGGACTAGATCGTAGTATACTTTGCCCTTAGGGACTAGTATCGTTTAAGTGGCAAAGTTAGGGCCTATATATACCCCTCATGACTCTCCATGAGGGGTGAGGTGAAGCATGTGGTTATTGTATTCTTTTGTTCTTATCTTAATAAAACCTTGTTTTCTCCTCCCTCTCTACTTTCTCTCAAGAAAAGATGATGTTCTTCATCTACTTTCACCAACCAAGACCTCCAAAACCACATAAATCCTTATAGTATTCGGTCATGACAATTGGTATAACGAGCCAAGGTTGTTGTTTGATGATTTATTGTGGTTTTGTATAAGTTTTAAATTTGTTTACACTTTTTTGGGTGGAAATTTTTTCCATCTTTTGGTAAGCAGTCTTTTAAAGCTGTTTTGGTATCCTTATTTTTGGTATAATCACAAAAGTCCTGGTCTCATTTGTCAATACTGTCTTGGGTATATCTTACCCAAACGGTCTCTTTTATGAGTTTTATACCAAATATATGAAAGTCAAAGTGGTCAACCGTCATCTTCTCATGGTCAAAGTGTCAAAGGAAGCATTTTATCTTTGTTTCGGGTATTTTATGAAGTGAACGGATTTTTCGATCGGAAAACTCGTCGGAAAAAGTGGTCAAGGTCAAAACCCTAAACTTACGCATAAGGAATATCTACGATGAAAGTTACGGCGTGGCGTGAAGTTCTGGCGTAAGGAATGGGTTACGCGTGTGCGTTTACGCAAGCCTCGGCCACGCCTATGGCCTACACATATGTTTCGGCGTGTGCTACGCATAAGCATGACGTTACGCGTAAGGCTACGATAAGGTCAAACCATGTCTTACGCGCAAGGCTGAGCGAAGAAAAGAAAAAGTTACGTAAATAAGACCAAAACCACTTAGACCAAGACCACAACCATATACCATAAATACAACTCGACCTCGGTTTGTAAAACCATCATCGGTACCAACAAAAGCCAACAACTCGACCCATCACCAACCTCAAATTTATCCTAACCATTCAATCTCAAGTTCACCTTCATCACATCTAAACTATAATCGATTTAACTAAAGCGAATCTCGGTTATGGCTCAATTTTGTATGAATCTTTTAAAGATTTTACAAGCGAACCATTATTCATCATCGATTCTTTTGGAAACCCTGTTTCCTTAAATATCTGAACACAAATGAGAAGAAACCTAACAAGTTTGTTAGTTTCTTTCTTAGGTTAAATCCATTTCGACAATCGAAATTGACATAACAAAAACCTTACCCGAGACCACTTAGGATCTTGAAGGCGCGATCTTGATTTGTTATATAATGAAAACTAGGTAAAGTACGGTTCTTTTGTGTGAGATGTGTTGGATTCATGCATGTGTTCATAAGATTCGTTTATGATAAAGGCGAGATGAGATATGATGTGAGATGAGTTTGTAGGTGAAAGCGAGATATGTGATAAGAAAATGTGTAGGCGTTTTCTATCTATTAAGTGATATTAGGTTTAGGTTAAGTGGAAGGTATATGTGAACTTGGATCCGGATTTCACTTTCAATTGGGCCTCACATGGGCTTTTGGACCTCTAACAGGTATCATTGAGTGTTGGATGGGCCGTGTGTTTGATTTAATCGTGGGATGGATCATTATATCTTTTGATGGATTTGTGATTGGGCTGTATGGTGGACCAAATTCGATTAACTCAAAAGGTGTTATTCGAATATTTTGTGTTCTCAAAAGTTGGATACACATTATTAATTGCATTTGGTCAAGGGTTGGTATATTATTGGTATGGTTAATTTTTACGGAAGAGATACATAATTCACGACTTGCGAAATTTGAAAAATGACTACGGGGCTCTTATGCGGTATTATTGATGCGGAATTGACGTGACATTTCACGGGTGGACTTCTTTATCTACGAGGCGATGGTTGGTTGGATGCATGTCTCAAGATAACTTGCAGGCACATTATGAAATTTGAAAATCGGTTATAGCGGTAAGGAGTTACGTTGTAGTGCTCACGGTGTTTAACCATCACTTTAAGGAGTTACGTTGTTGTGCTCGATGTCACAAGAAGTTGGGGATTGTTCAAAATTTAGAACAAGCGACAAGTCACAAGTTGGGATGCTTACTTCCTTTTCAAGTTAGTAAATGCGGGCTATCTCCATATGTGGTCATTACTATTAGCCGGTGAATTCAAAGGAGGTTCGATTTAAAGTTTGGTTTGAGAGAAGTATATTGAGAGTATTTGTGCGACATATTCTCACGGAAATTTTGATCAAGCTATGATGTTAATATTGCATCAAAGAAGGTAATCGGCATGTCGCAACATTATGATGATTCCGATAGCTCGCAACCATCGGGAGGAGAAGTTGGTATTTCATCTTCCGTGTTTGGATTACGAAGGGATTTTGCTTAAGGCGAAGAAGGAAGTAGTGTGGTGTACATCGGGGTTTTACCAACTTGGATGCAATACTAAGTGAGTTATGTTGTTACGATGTTCCCGAGCGACAACCATTGTGCTTCAAGAGTTTACTTTCTCCATTGCGGTCTCGAAGATTAAAGGCGTGTTGGAAGAGTGTTGTCGGTTCGGGAGGGGAGAGAAAAGAAAAAGGCTCACTAGTTAGGAGGGTAATAACTAACTAGACCACACTTACAGGTTGAAGTTCGAGCTACAAGAAGATCATTTGCCGAGGTCATCGGAAGGAGAACTTCAAGTTTGCCTCGATATCTAGACTACGAGACTCTACACTTCAAGAAAGTCAACATTGTTCATTACTATTGTAATTTAATTTGTTTTGTATTTATAGGTCTCATTGTAACCATTCACGTGTGACGCTATCTTGGAGGAGATTGTTAGCCTCGCTTTTCTAAAGATAACGTCACCTCGTGAATTGGACTAGATCGTAGTATACTTTGCCCTTAGGGACTAGTATCGTTTAAGTGGCAAAGTTAGGGCCTATATATACCCTCATGACTCTCCATGAGGGTGAGGTGAAGCATTTGGTTATTGTATTCTTTTGTTCTTATCTTAATAAAACCTTGTTTTCTCCTCCCTCTCTACTTTCTCTCAAGAAAAGATGATGTTCTTTGATTGGCTCCAAGCGGTCTATCTTTTAATAGTCGACCACTTGTGAATGGTCAACCATAAAAGTCAAACATTTCGAGCAAAATGCAATTAAGTCGGAGGGTTTAGTGTTTCCCAGGTCGTTAAGTCCCAACGAGGTGTAAAGCGTAATACAACGAATGCGTGATCGGGTGATATTGAGCAGGAAAGGGGTTATGATTGATTACACTAAGGAAATTAAATCTAATAAAGACTTTGAAGTCATTTTAATTCTATATTTAAAATCGATTAACGTTTTAAAACCTAAAGCGTGCGTTTAAATAAAATTACGTGGCGTCTGAAATAAAACGTGAAAATAAAGAAGTAAAATACCTACGGATATGGAAAATACAATCCTAAGAAACAATTAAACGATGCTAAATTACATCCTAGGGTGCTAAAATGCAAAAACGCGAGAACCCAAGCTAATCCCGAGCCTCAAAAGTGAAAAATATGCAATTTAAGGCCTACGGGTGCAAAAACAATTTTCCTACATTCTAAATGATAAAAAATGATTTTTAGAAAAAAGGCGGGTATTTTTTTTTGACTTTTATTTTATTTATTACGAATTAAAAACGATTTAACACTAATTAATTAATTAAAAATACTAAACTATTTTATAAAAATTTGAAATTTACAAGAAATACTTTAAATGAAAGCGAAGTTAAGGAAAATAAAAAGTTGAAGGTTGCTTTTGAAATAAGCTGTTAATAAGTGAAATAAGCTATATGAACTTATACTAAAAGTTATTAAGCATAAAACTACCTTGTATCTTCAAATATTTAATATGCCCAAGTAAATCACAAAAGACCAAGTAGCAGAGGTGGTAAGGCATTGTGATACTGTGTTGTGCGTGTGTGCAGGGGGGTCCTGGGTTCGAATCCCAGTTCCTCCTATTTTTTTGGCACTTAATTTTTTCTCTTGTCTATTCTTTCCACTTGAAAATGAGAACAAACAACACTTTTACACAAAAAGTAAAACCACTAACTGATATAACGCATAGAAAAACCAGGAAGGAAAATCAGATAACACTTCTAAAGGGGTGTTTGGCTGAGCTAAAGGAAAATCAGATAACACTTCTAAAGGAAAATCAGATAACACTTCTAAAGGGGTGTTTGAAAAGGACTAAGGGGCTGTTTGGTTGAGCTAAGCTAAAGGCACTATTATAAGCTACTAGCAATCAAATAGCAATAACGAAATGGGAAAAAGCAGTTGGAAAATAAGCTATCTAGGGGACTCTAAACTATAATGGAAAATGAAAAGACAAGCAATAAAATCCTCGATAAGCACTAGAGTGAGCAATAAGTGGTACACGTGAACCTACTTACATTTGCAAATCACCGACCCAGCGGATTTGATTTGTCTTTACGAGCCGTTTATACGGACTAGCCAACTCTTAGATAAAATATCTTTGGTGGTGATTACCAATTATGGTTTTCAAGCGCCTTTACCACAAGCCATAAACTTGCGGGCTAGCCAACTCTTCACTAATTAAAGATATGGTGAATTTGAACACCATACAATTTTGGGCAAATTACAAGCCGTCAACGGATTTGAGATATCTTTACCAAGAGCCGTTTGCTCTGGATTAGCCAATCCTTTTGTTTATTAGACATGGCGGATGATAATCAGTAAGGTGAGTAAGTGCAAAACACTTACTCCAAAAATTTTGGCCAAAAATGGGAAATTGGGTGGTATAATTACATGATAAAATTCGTGAGAATTCCCCACACTAGAAATGAATATTGCCCTCAATATTCAAAGTACCGGCGGTTATGAAAAAATTGAGAACGTAAAGGGAAATACTACGGCCATTATTTGAATTTTTTTTTTTGGATGAAAACTTATATACAACAATGGGGCAACTCCCCACACTAGGTGGTACACGGTGAAAACCCATGTTTAACTCTCGTTTTTGATTACCGAGTCGCTAGCTTGACTCGACCCCGAATTAATTTGTTCATGGGGAAGCGAGTGGAAGAACAATCTCCATCGGACTTTCATTCAAAATGTTTGTATAAACATTTGAAACGCGAAAGTTCCACACCGACGAGATATACATAGGCAGACTCGGCTCACAAATGGTAAATGAAAATGCCGAGGTCAAAGATGGTGTCTTCATTCCCGAAGGAGTGAAGATGAAGAGAAATCACAAGATATTTGAGGAAAGGAAGAAAGATTTTATAACAATCAAGATCCATTCTTCATCCTCAAATGTAGACATATCGGGAGGAAGGGTGAGGTAGTATCATCAATAAGCAATTCCTCGAGCCAATATCATCCTCAAGATCAAAATAGAAATGATCATATTCGGAGGAGATATGTCATGAGAGAGTTCACGGAGAACTCTTCATGAGAGAATCATTCACATGAAGTGAATTTGTGAACTCTTGTTCCATTGTGGGCTCATCACTATCCTCGTCAAAGATTGGATTGTTAGAAATCCAAGTGAATTGATTCAAATTCAAATAGAGGATTGGTGAAAGTAGCTTTGAATGTTTAGGAACAAAGTGATCAACATTCTCTATTGAATTTGTTAGGGTGAGAAGTGAGTGAGCGATCATTATAAAGGAGACTTTCAATTTCTCCTAGGTCGGCTTGAAATCAAAGAGATCATCATCACTTTTCGATGAAAGTGGATTGATGTGAGCGAGTTCATCGGTGAACTCCTCAAGAAGAGGATCGGGCGTGGAGTGATGCCTCAACATACTCGATGTTTCCATAGGAAGCACAATCGTCGCTAAGATCGGAGAAAGTTTCAAAATGATCTTTTGAACACTCAAGAGGAAGAGAATCACATATGATCGGAAGTTCCTGTGACTCTCTCGGGATTGGGACAAGGTTCTCAACACTAGACTTTATGAATTCGTCCGATTCCTTTTCGTGAGCAGTGTCAAGATGCTCGTCCCCATGTTCGAGAGAGTGAGTGGGAATTTTGGGTGTGATAGCGATTGTTTGAGAATGAATCTCAGCTGGGGATATCAATTGATGAACTTGATGAATCTTTATAGAATTGAAGGCTATCAAGTGTATCCTCATCATCAACATCATCGGGAATAAAAGCGAAATTGAGAGCTAGATCGGGTGCTTTTTATTTTGCAATTGATTCCTAATAGATTTTTCAAGCGCAATTTGGGAATTTATTTTAGCGACTGCTCTTGACTAGCAATTCTTCCATGGATTTCTCATGTGAATTTTGAATGACGGGACATTGTGGGAGTGGAGATTTGTCAAAACCGGAAGGTTGACATTGATAATCATCATGAGGACCCCACAATATACACAAGAAAAGCGGGAGCATTTGAAATCTTTGTTTTACTCAACTCCTCGATTCTTTTCACTAACTCCGGAAGCTCTAGATAAGTGTCTTGTTGGGTTTCTTGAGGAGTTTGAGTTATTTAACCTTGTGGAGGTTGGTCGTGATATGGATAGTCGTAATTGTTACAAGGAAATGGATTCCTGTTTGACAATCGGAGTGAAATGGGGACCTCCCACGTTCTCACAACAAAATGATTGTTGTGGTGATTTGGTGAATAACATGGATATTGATCATTTCAAAGTTCGAGTGTTATTAGAGATTTGTTCAGAAAACGTGTCTCTCGTGCGACACTCAAATCCTTGGTGAGGACCTCCACAAAATTCACACAAGTATGTCGAATCTCATGGCGTGGTAGTGATGAAATAAATTAGTCGTGTCATGGTAAGAATAGGGATCTTGGTTATAGCAGACTCGACTCTACCATGCTAAAGCGAGACAATTATCATCATTATGAGGCCACCACACCATTGACAACCAAAATGGTGTGGATACGACATAGGAAAGAATCAAAGGGTTTCGGAGGGTTGGGATGAAGAATCAAAGATGTGAGAGGGTAAAGATGGATATTTTTGGATTTTGGATAAACATTTTGTAAAAATAAGAAAGAAAATCTTTTGGGTTTTGTGTTTGTTGGCCGATTTAAAATGTTTAGGGAACCGCTTTTGTTTTATATAATAATAATAAGAAAATATGAACAAGGATGGTAAATATACAATGGATGTATATTCAACAACAACGATGCTTCAAATTAGTAGTATGCAAAGACACCTCCCCCAATGACGCTTAAATTTGATTAGCTCAAGCGGTCTATCTTTTAATAGTCAACCACTTGTGAATGGTCAACCATAAAAGTCAAACATTTCGAGCAAAATGCAATTAAGTCCGGAGGAGTTTAGTGTTTCCCGGGTCGTTAAGTCCCAACGAGGTGTAAACCTGTAATACAACAAATCGTGATCGGGTGATATTGAGCAGGAAAGGGGTTATGATTGATTACACTAAGGAAATTAAATCTAATAAAGACTTTGAAGTCATTTTAATTCTATATTTAAAATCGATTAACGTTTTAAAACCTAAAGCGTGCGTTTAAATAAAATTACGTGGCGTCGAAATAAAGCGTGAAAATAAAGAAGTAAAATACCTACGGATATGGAAAATACAATCATAAGAAACAATTAAGCGATGCTAAATTACATCCTAGGGTGCTAAAATGCAAAAGCGAGAACCCAAGCTAATCCCGAGCCTCAAAAGTGAAAAATATGCAATTTAAGGCCTCACAGTTGCAAAACAATTTTCCTACATTCTAAATGATAAAAATGATTTTTAGAAAAAGCCGGGTATTTTTTTGACTTTTATTTTATTTATTACGAATTAAAAGCGATTTAACACTAATTAATTAATTAAAAATACTAAACTATTTTATAAAAATTTGAGAAATTTACAAGAAATACTTTAAATGAAACTGAAGTTAAGGAAAATAAAAAGTTGAAGGTTGCTTTTGAAATAAGTCATTAATAAGTGAAATAAGCTATATGAACTTATACTAAAAGTTATTAAGCATAAAACTACCTTGTATCTTCAAATATTTAATATGCCCAAGTAAATCACAAAAGACCAAGTAGCGAGGTGGTAAGGCATTGTGATCTTGTGTTGTCTTGTGTGTGGGGGGTCCCGGTTGAATCCAGTTCCTCCTATTTTTTGGCACTTAATTTTTCTCTTGTCTATTCTTTCCACTTGAAAATGAGAACAAACAACACTTTTACACAAAAGTAAAACCACTAAGCGATATAACATAGAAAACCGGGAAGGAAAATCGAGATAACACTTCTAAAGGGTGTGTTTCTTTGAAAAGGACTAAGGGGCTGTTTGGTTGAGTTAAGCTAAAGGCACTATTATAAGCTACTAGCAATCAAATAGCAATAACGAAATGGGAAAAGCAGTTGGAAAATAAGCTATCTAGGGGACTCTAAACTATAATGGAAAATGAAAAGACAAGCAATAAAATCCTCGATAAGCACTAGAGTGAGCAATAAGTGGTACACGTGAACCTAAAAGCTTTTTAACATCTAAAATTGTGATTAAACCTTTCACCAAATGACTTGCAAAAGTCTTCACCATTATTTTCGAACACGTTAGGCCACTAGTTTTACAAACACAAGTTATAAGAGAAGAGATGAAGGCGGATGAACAAGTATCACACACACACACACGCTAATATGAAAAACCGGTTAGGCGAAGAGAGTATGTGAAAAGAAAACTTGAACAACCAACCCTCAGTGAGGGTTATTACATAGTTTATATAGGCAAGGAGCTAGGGCAACCTCCCTCTCTTCCTATTCTTATTGGACTTGGGCCTAAGCTTATGGGCCTTCTACATAAGCTTGACCTTAAACAAACATAAAGGCCATAATAAAGCTACCTATTACATATGAAATATAAATACTTGAAATACTGCTTAGGAGTGATTCCAACAATCTCCCCTCAAGTATATATGAATGTAAACGGTGAAGGCGTTGAAGTAATAGTAGCATGGCGTCTTCGACATTCTTCTTTCTTGTGAGAGGAATTGCCTTGATTGAACAATCTCCCAGTGTAGAGATAGTTATCTTTGAGCAGTTATGCTTCGACGTCATCTTTAACTTTGTTCTTTGATCATTGTTCTTTGTGGTGAAAGTGATAGTATGTTGTTTATCCATCACCGCTTCGTGTCTCGCCTTCACGCTTCTAGTGTCTCCACGTCATTCTTCAACATGCTCACACGCTCTTTGACGTTGGAATTCAATCTTGATGAAGTTCTTTAAGTCTTTAACATTGTAGATTCTTTGGTTTGACGAAGAATCATTACGACGGTTGTGTTGCTTTTGAATAGAACTTCCATTAGTGATGATGTTGACGTGAGCATGAGAAGAATCACCACGATCATCCCGCCCCGGAGCTTCCATAAGAAGAAAACATTTCAAGCGGTTAGTAATAAGCGTGTTCCGGCACTTACAAGTTTGAACTTCGAGAGTGTTAACAAAGATAGTGTGAAAACACAACTCTAATTCTTACAAAGGCCGTTCACAGAGCTGGAGTCCCACAAGTGAGATAACGTGATGTACCGAAGTACATCTATTTGAGATGAGTCGTGAGGCACATCAAGTATAACCTCACGATCAGACCGTTTGAGACACACTCCGCGTAATCCACGAGGAGTTACCGAAATGACTTCTTTGTGGGTGTTTGATGTTGACCACGGCCGGAGTTTCCATTCAATCATGAGGATCATGATGTGAACCTCTCATAAATGTTCTCGACAGATTGCTAAGATCGTGAAGGACTCGATATGAATCACCGATAATCTTATTTGGTGATCATCAAGTGATTAAATGTCAAGTGTTCTAAGAGATCTTCGATGAATCTCGTGGCTCTAGACTCGATAGTGCGCTTTGGTTTTCCGAGCGGAGACTAGGAGAGGTCTCCTCTTCAATACCGGTGATCTCAAGAGAAAGCCAATAGTTTACGTAGGTTCCCTGTGAGAATGAAACAAGCTTCGCTGAGAGAAACTTGAGTGGCTAAGAAGGTTTAGTGCATGCGTCCATCGGGTCCATGACGAATTTAATCTTCAATACCGGTGTCACTAAGTGACAACCCGGAGTATATGAATTGAACTCGATTATGCTTACTAAGTTGAATAACTGGAGGGCTATTTCTTTTCACCCTTTACTTTACATTTCTTTTTGATTCTTCAACTCCTTCTTTCTCAGATTCTCATTTTCTCCTTTTATAATCATTCCTAAGGACTTTAACACTAACTAATGGTAGTGTCCTTGGGTGAATCCCTCGACTTTAGCGGATCATAGACAGTTATTCCTAACCTTAGTCACCTTATAACTCCATGACTAACCTATGTTGCCATTAAAACCACTGCATGTGAAAATATCTCTCAAAGGGTTTGTAAATGAAAACATGTTTGAACCATGTGAGAGATGAAGTTTTGCATAAATACTCCCCTCGCATGTGCTTAATAGTTTTAACGGTTAAGTGCACAGTGAGGAAAAGCGCATTTTTGAATTGATTCACGAAGATAGACAATCCCCATGAGACACGGTTACGTTGCATAGTTAAAGAGTTGCATTGTCGACTTTTAGGTGACAACTAGCTCTAATAACTACCTTGATGGTGTAGAAACCAGACGAGTGCAAGAAACCGCCAAAGTTCTCTCACGCAAGCGTAAGAAACCTTAAACAGCGACAAAGACGAAATCAATGAAGATCGGGAGAATACAGGGATTCCGGGTCGTTATGTCCCAAGGAGACTCAATGGTGTGTACAACACATATTCGGATGATAGAATGATCACCTAATGATAAGCGATCGAGAAAGGATTAGGATTGAATATTACACTACTTGAAAAAGGTTATAAAATAAAAGCGACTTAAATACAAATTAAGAAAATTAAAAGATAAAGATATTAAATAAACGCTATCACTATATTTAAAGTGATGAACGTTTAAAACCTAAAACTAAAAACTTACGTTTAAATAAAAATAACGTAAACGTACAAATAAAAACGTGAAACTTATACAATATAAATCCTAAAAATATGAAAAATACATTTTTACAAACCTAATGATAAAAGAAAATTATTAGAAAAGGAAAATTATTTTTATAACTATTTAATTAATTATTATTAATTAAAAACTATTTTAAACTATTTAATAATACTCTAAAATAAAAGAAAATATGAAATAAGACTAGAAAAATAAAATTAAGACTTAGAAAAATCTAAAATATGATAAAACTAATTTTAAAACAGAAAATATATTTTTTAGACTTTTTATGTATTTATTATTAATTTAAAACTATTTAAAACTAATTTAAATGCTAGAAAATACTATTTAAGCTAAGAAAATTATAGAAAAATACTTTTTAAGCTATTTATATTTATCTAAACTTAAGAAAATTGAAAAATTATTTTTTTGAACTTTTTCTTAATTATTTGCAATTAAAGGTAATTAAAAAATGATTAAAAACTATTTTTAATAAAGAAAAATAGTGAACAGTAACTAAAAATTATGAAAACTTCAGGAAAATACTAAAATCTTATTCTGGATCTATGAAAAATAAGAAAGCATGGGCTTATGTGGGAGAATCAAGTGTGGTGCAACTTGAGCTAAAATAAGCAACGACAATAGGCAATTAACACCAGAGTACACCAACCGATCAAATAAGCTAATGCATGCTAAAACTACTCTAACTCAACTAATTGCAACTACTCCTATCACCTAAATAAGCATCTACCAAGATTTAAGCTAAACCGATACTTCACAAAAAACAAGAAACAGTCCCTCACTTTAGCAAGAGCACCAAACTTATTCTATAAGCTAAAGAGAAAACCTAAAATGTGGATCTCAAGACCACCAACCAGAGAACATTTTTCCAAAATTTCACTAATGAGGGCAAGTAATGAAAAGCTAGAGATCAAACAAAAGCGGCTAAGTTGATGAAGCTACTTGAATGTGCGAGATCGCCTTTCTGTGCACCTATGTTCGAGCTCATCTACAAGCTAATCGGAGAAGCTTAAAGGCAAAACAGATATAAGGTCTTGAAGACCACCTAGAATACTACAAGTTGACCAAATTTTAGACCACTAACTAGTGGAATAAGCAACATCGACATCTGTGATTTTCCAGACATGTTGGTATTTTATGCGGCTTGACTTTCTAAAAACAAGTTATAAAGGTTGACCAAAATGAGTTTTAAGATTAAATGGTGGAGTGATATGGATGAATGATGATGAAATGACACAATAACAAGTTGGTTTAACAAGTTCTAAACCTATGGGGAAGACTTCAGCTACTGATTTTAACAGGAAAGAAAACAAGAGCAGTGGAAATGAAATGTTGACTAATGATGCAAACAAGTATAAATCAATGACAGATATGAACATAAGCAACTATGGCAAACCTAAATAAGCTGAGCTAGTCTATTATTTTGACCTCTAAAGCAGTTAAAACAAGCAATCCAAACACCCCTTTAAATTCATGAAAATGCATAAAAATGGATAAACTGCTAAACAAACATGATTTAAGGATTAAACTAAGTTCTCATAACCATATGACAACTATACAAACACACTGTAACAAGTTGTGACCACAGATACAAGTTCAAGCAAAAACTACAAATTGTCTTGAAAATGTGAAAATCTAAGAACTTACTCACATGAATCCAGCTGATGTCACAGGCCAAACCAGACCCAAAACCTATTCTATACTAAGCTAATTTAAACCAAATCAACCTCTGCATCCACCAAATCCATCACCATTCCAATTTGAACTTTCTGTTGACTTTTGTTGACCTTGCATGAAATTTACTTAAAACTGATTGCAAGCTTTCCAAAAGCTAAAATAAGCTTAAAGGAGCTTATGTGATTCTAGCATAAGCTTATGAGAAACTTGTAAACAAAATTCAAAACTGCAAATACCAACAGTGAACTTTAAAAATTGGAACTTACATAAAAGCTTAGGTTAATACTCAAAAGTGACTTACAAAGGTTTGTAAACTTAAAAGAGATACAATGAAACTGAAATTACATCATTTAAACTAGAACTAAAATACTTAATTGAAAAACGACATTTAAAGAAAAAATAAAACTAGCTACCCCCTTTTCATGCTTTTTCTCCTCTCTTTTATACTCCAAAAGCTTCCTCTCTCTTCCCTAACTTGTTTCAAAGACTATTTGAGACCATAGGATGAGTGTAGGCAATCATGGACTTTTATTCATTTTTTAAGGAAAGTGATTTTGAGCTGATTGAGGTAGAGTAAAGGAGTAGGAGGTGCATTAATTGAGGTTTGGAGTTGTGTGGAGGTGGGGGAGACAGGAAGGAGATAAGGTGAGGTTATGTTGAGTGTTGCAGGTGAAAGCAGAAGCAAGTGGGAGAAGAGGTGTTTGGCGCGTTTTAGGGGTGTTGACCAGATTTGACGGGTATTAGTTAATAAGGGGAGTTCACAATTCACATTGTGAGGGGTCCGATAGAGTGGAAGGGTCCAAAATTGGTTTAAGACTTTAATATTAATAGGGACCATTGTTGTTAATTCGAAAATACAAGGACCATAATCGCCAACACTTCAAAGTTTCTTCCAGGACTATCTTGACAAGCTTCAAAAGTACAGGACCAAATCATCATTTCACATTTTCCGTGGACTAATTACGCCAATTTTGAAACTTGAAGGGCCATTTTGTAATTTTCTCAAGCTTTTGATATTTTTCACCAAAGGACTAAATTTGACAAGTTATGATTTAAAAGGACCTTTGGTGATTTTACTTTTGAAATTATGTGCTCAGGGACTGCTTTTGACAACTTTTGAAACTTGGGGACTAAACCGCAATTTTTGCAAATTTGATATGTTTTTCATCCGATTTTGATATTTTTGCATTTAAAACACATAAAACACCGATTTGTGATATTTTGATCATTTTGATGTGTTTCGAGTGTTTTCGAGATGATTTTAGGCCTAAATGGTATAAAATGATGAGTATTTAGACACTCATCAATCCCCCATGCTTGAGATATTGCTAGTCCCTAGAAATGATTTGAGAAAACTTGATGGATTTTATCTCTTTACCAAAAGCCATCACTACGAGTAGCCAAATGTTTCAGTTCAAGTAAGAACCATGGTACATCGATAACCATGTGATTTTGAGCAAACCACCGCCTTTCAACGGATTTGATTTTGTCTTTACCGTAGTTGCATCCTACGGACTAGCCAACTCTTAGATAAATTATCAATATTATCTTTGGTGAGTCGATTACCAATTATGGATTTTCCATCGCTTTTACCACAAGCCATAACCTTGCGGGCTAGCCAACTCTTCACTTTTTAGGATATGGTGAGTTGAGAACCATACAATTTGGGCAAATTGCAAGCCATATAAACGGATTTGAGAAATCTTTACCAAGAGCCGTTTGCTCTGGATTAGCCAATCCTTTAGTCTATCAAACATGGCGGATGATAACCAATTGAGTAAGTGTAAAACACTTACTCCAAAAAAAATTTTGGCCAAAACGGGAATTGGGTAAAATAATACATGAAATTCGTGAGATTCCCCACACTTAGAAATGAATATTGCCCTCAATATTCAAAGTACCGTGATTATCTTGAAACAAAGAACGTAAAAGGAAATACTCGACCATTATTTAGAAAGATTTTTTTTTTTTTTTTTTTTTTTTTTTTAAGATATATATATATATAACATGCGGGCATCACCCCAGCTTAAGTGGTAGAATGGGGTAAGAAGACGAAATATGGGTGAAAACCCATATGGTGTGTGCTCTCGTTTTGATTACCGAGTCGCTAGCTTGACTCGACCCCGCATTCATTGGTTCATGGGAAGCAAAGTGGAAGAAACAATCTCGATCGGACTTTCTTCAAGATGTTTCGATAAACATTGAAGCACGTGAAAGTTCCACACCGATGAGATATAGAGAGAACCGCTCAAAATGATGAATGAAAATCTGGGGATCAAAATAGTGTCTTCATTCCGAAGGAGTGAAGAGAGGAAGTCGCATCATAAGTGAGGAATGGAAGAAAGATGTTGATAACAATCAAGATCCATTCTTCATCCTCAAATGTAGACATATCGGGAGGAAGGGTGAAGGTAGTATCATCAATAAGCAAACTCTTATGATAGAGCACACCTTCCTCCAAGCCAATATCATCCTCAAGATCAAAATGGAAATGATCATATTCCGGAGGAGATATGTCATGAGAGAGTTCATCGGAGAACTCTTCATGAAGAGAATCATTGGAAAAAGCCTCAAGCTCGGGCTTGTCCAATGTAGAGTCACTATCCACAACGGGGATAGGAGATGAAGCGACTTAGCATGAATGATTCGATCTTAGAAGCGAGGAGATTTATATTGAACAATTGTTCACGAGTATCTCGTCCTCAATTTCCGGATCATCGAATTTCTCACTTCCTCTAAGCTAACTAGCTAGGAAGGTAGCTCCTCGACATAATCGATGTCTCCATGGGATAAAGAATCGTCAAACGAAGCACAATCGTTATCGAATCGGAGAACATCTCGACATGATCATATGAAATGTCAGAGGAGGAGAAGAATTATCATCGAGGCTCATCACACATATTATCGAGATAACCTCGGACTCACTGGGGTTGGAACAAGGCTCTCGACACTAGGCGATTCCATTTCGAATAGTGCTAGAAGGCTCGTCCCCATTATGAGAGAGTCTTTGGAAGCAATAAAAGGTAAGATAGGTGTGATAGCAATAGACCGAGGAGTTGAGAAATAAGATCGCTCAATCGAGTAACACTCTCCTCGTCGTAATCATAGTATTCCCTCGTTTGAATACTATCCTCATCATCATCGCCATCATATCAGTTCTTATGTTCATCTCTTGAGAAGCTTACACCATTCTTTTCATTTGTAGTTTCTTTCGAATGCGTATTTCTTGAGAACTTTGTGGGAGATTACACTCCTCGTAATCATTTAGATCTTTGTGAAGGCTCTAAGTCCGATGGTGATGGAATCTTGTGGGGTTGGAAATTGTCAAAACCGGGAGAATTGGAATTGTGAAAATTTTGATTCATCGGTTGACATTCAAAAGTCGCATGAGGACCCCATAATTCTCACAAGTAGATAATTGGGAAAATAACTTTCACCAAAGTTCGATTGTAACATGGTTCCGGCTCATAGACAAGCGGAACCCGTGGTGGACAATCAAACCGTAATGAGAATCATTCCCACAAAACTTGCATGAGTAGGATTCGTAATGGGCATGGAGGTAGGTAGGAAAAATCGGTGTTTCATTATTTGAAATGGGATCGGGATTACCGACAAACTTGTCTCAAAACCCGCATTGGTACATCGCCGACAATTTCCACCGTTAAATGGACCTCCGCACAGGGAACATGTCAAATACCATGACATAGAATTAAGCAGATAAGAGGATAAGAGATGAAGAATTAAGCGGATTAGAGGGTAAGAAAATGGAGAATTAAGCAGGTTCGAGGATAAAGAAATGTAGAATTAAGCAGTTTGGAGGATAAAGGATGGATATTTTTGGATTTTGAAAAATATGCTATAAAACAAAGAATGAAAATATTTTTGGCGTTTTAACACTTTAGGAAAAGTGTTAATGAACTTTTTGATTTTTGAAAACTTTACAAAAACTCTTTACAAAAAAATGGGGTATGTGCAAGAGTGGGTCAGAAAATGGCTAAA
>CM040238.1:170042191-170148188 GCA_022545495.1 Chrysanthemum lavandulifolium | reverse complement strand
CTCTTGCTCAAAGAATTTTAGGAGTCGATTTTGATAGTGAAAACTTTTTTGCACAAATGATGGCTATTGGACAACAAAAGAAGAAAGTTGCAATTGCAAAGAGAAAAGCTATTGTTGCATGTTGGGTTCAAGAATACCCAAACCCTTAATCTAGGATTTGAATAGAAAATAGCCCAAGTGTTTTAGTCCGTTAAACACTAACAAGTCACCGAGTGCATAGTCTCTCGGTGAGTCATCTTCGTGGATACTCAAGACGAGGCGAAGAAGAAGTCTCCACCGCAGGCGGAACTTAAAGGGTGAAGATCGAGTCAAGAAGAGATGATGGATTCGGTGAGTAATGACAACTAACTCATCAATCCCTAAGACTCTCCAACTACTTACATCAAGACAAACCAAGTAAGATCAAGGATGTAAAGATCAAGAAAGAGCGGGACAAGGCGTGAAAGGTTGTATCGATAAGGCGAAGTCCTTATCAACCAAAGTCAACTTTCACCGAATAGCAAAAGATCGGGCTCAAGATCATCACCGAACTTAGGAAAGTAGTCTTGTCTCTTACCTAGAATAGTCTTTAGAAAAGAGACAAAATACATCAAGATTTTGTCTTACGATGATGTCGGTTGTCACTTAGGAAAGAGTCAAATATCATACATGTATAAATAGCATAAGAGATGGAGTAAAAGATTAAGCTTGTGAATTGTAAAACACACATACACGAAGCCATCTTTTCACTCCTCCAAATACAACTTAGTTCCCGAGATAGCTCAATGAGCTCTAAGAGTTGTGCTCGGACTTAGCACCGAGCTTAGAGGAGTCACCCAACTTTGTCATTTCAATCCCAAGTACTATTCCTCAAGTACTTGGGTAACGCATTCTTTGTTGATTTACTTCTAATAAGAATATGATGTTGAAAATTACTTTGTGTGTTTTACTTATGTTAATTTCAGTCATAGTTCATTATTAACTGGTTTTATATACTTAAACTGTTTTAAACAATAGTGAACGGGGAACAACAAGCTGCACAAAAGGCTAAAGCTAAGAGGGAGAAACTACAGACTGCAGCACAAAAGAAAACTTATATGAGAAATGTGGTGTATAATCAGAGTACTGCTCTCTATCAACTGGTTTGACAAGGAAGCAAGTTTGGGCTTTATCTGAATCTGATTTGACCAGTATGTATAATAAGATTATGCAGCATATTACACCAGCTACTAAATTGAAAAGGATTTCTGGTGGTATGGATGATCCAAAAGCCAAAAAACCCAAGACTGTTGAGATTGTGACTTCTTTTGCTGATGATAGAGCACAGCTGAGCCCTCATGCTGTTTCTGCTAAGGAACCTACTGAAGGTGTACATTCTACTGAGAGAGTACAATCTGATGAACCTATTGTTGTTTCTCTTGATGTTTCACCCAGTGCTGCTGATACATCTATGGATCCAAAGGGCACTACTAGAACTATTGAGTCTGATATTCTTCCTTCTTCTGCATCTGCTAAACAAGAAGGAGCATATCTTTCTAATGCAGACATGGTTAGGAGAGCTGAACAAGAAGCTGCTAGAGCTAAACAGGCCAGAGATGAGCTTGATAACTTGTATAAAGTGGGTGGTTCTGTTCCAATTCATTCTGCTTCTACCTCTTCTATTCCTACTGAAGATGCCTCTGGTGCATCTGAGAAGGTACCCTCTTCTTTTTTTATGGGCATTTATGTACCTGGTAGGAGGGGGAAAAGGATGTCCAAAAGGAGACACATTGCCATCAGGAGATCTGTGAGATTATCTGGGAAGAAGGCCTTTGGAGTTCATAAATCTCACAAGGGTGGTTCTTCAAAGCATTTGGACCTTAAGGCTGCTGATACAACATTTATCAAAGTGGGTTCTTCTGTAACTTTTCCTGAGAGTTCTTATGGTGTGTTGACAAAATGGACATTGACTGATTGACAACTTAACACCATATATAGGATAGATAACTCTTCTATGAAGTTTACTTTCTTGCACGACATCCTTCATTTGGTGGATAAGCAAGATTTGATTACTCTCCATGGCCTTGTCACACAAGATATGCCACTCATACACCACGTGGTTTCGGTTTGTACTTATTGGGAGATCTTCAAGTTCTTTTGATTCTCGGTCCCAAATGGTAAAGGGTATTCAATTTGGAAGAATTCACATAAGTGGAAGGTTGATACTTGGAGATTTTACCCTATCCCAAATGTGCATGTTGTGGAGACAAAGTGTGGAATTTCTGTTTGTATGTTTTCTGATCATCATTATCCTTTGTCCATTAAACTCCTGAAACGTATGCTTAGAAGGAAATTGGAAGTTCCTCCTAATCCAGTGGGGAATGATATGACCCATGCTGAACAATTGATTGGGTTGATCAAGTCCAAGCTTCTGCAACACCAAGCTTCTACTTGATTCTGGTATCTTGTCTCATTTCTTTCTTTTTTTGTTTAATTCTTAGTAAAAAAAAATAATAATAATAATCTTTGTATATTCTTTGTTTGTCTCACTTCTTTCTTTCGTGTTTGTTGTTGTGGAAACGTAGAGGGGGGTGAATACGTTACCGTTTAAAAACTTTAGATCTTTAGTATCAAATCGCTTATGAAGCTTGTTATAATATGAAAGTACCAATTATTGTTTGTGACTAATATAAAGCATGGTAAACCAAGTTGTCACACAATCATGAACATCAAACCACATCACAAACAATAGTATAGTGCAAGTATAAAAGTAAAGAGATAAAGAAAGGAAAGTGCAAACCAAACACGAGGATTTATAGTGGTTCGGTCACGGATCTCCTTTCCGCCTACTCCACTCCCGAGTACCCAACTCGAGAGTTACTTCACTAAATCAACAAGCTCCCTTCTCGCGGAGAAAACCTTACAATCGTCGCTACACTTTTTCCGGTACAAAGCTAAATACCGGGTTCTAGTTCGAGGTAGAACCAACCTAACGTCGCTTATACAATATTTCCGACACTAAGCTAGATGTCGAGTTCTTTTACAAGGGTACAACCACTCCCAATATGTTTTATGGCCCAACATAATAAACCTTGTGTTTTATGGCACAAACACATAAACCATCTAATCTAGTTTGGTGAAAGTGTTGTTATGATGCAATGATGTTTACACTAATGATCCATGACACAAATGTCTAATGGATATGAATAACTACTTCTAAATGAACTTCCATTGATAGGAAGCCTTCATGATGAAGATCACAAGTTCCCTAAACTTCTTGTGATAGATCTTCAACTTGTGGTGAGTGGGGATGGCTAGATCTCCAAGATTTCCTTGGTTGATCAAAGAGTATGCTTACAACAAAGATGAATGTTAGAAGCATTATGATCATGATCATTAGGGTGTTTAATGTGTGTTACTACATTGTTAATGATTGATCTAAATGTATGCAAGAAGGTGGAGAAGATGTGCTTTGAAGTGGTGAAGAAATGGGAAAACAATGGGCTTTTATTTATAGCCAAAAGTGGACAGGGCGTCCACGGACCAAGGATCCCTTTAAAGGGTCCGTCCTTTATGCAATTTGGTACCGTGGGTGCGACATAAAATCTAAAAATCTTTCTTCAAATCTTTCCAAGATATTACCAAATCTTACTAAGATCACATTTGATATATTGAGTGTCAATCTAACCAATATATTCAAGAGATCTTCAAGGATTTCAAAGATGATGCATGCCATGATGTAACATGTATTTAGATTAAAATGTTTATCAAAGTAAACTTGTAAAATGTATTATGTAACTAGTTAATAAAAGTCTAGTTACCTTTTGAAATACTTGTGAGTGCAAAATGTAAAATGAGGTTCTAAATAGAATGGTTAACCTATTAAAATACTTAGTGACTCTAAACGTATTTTAAACATTCTATATGATTTGTTAATGGGTTTGATCATAATGCCACATAACAAACATGTACGAACTCGTGTTGTAACATACGAGGACTTGAGACATCGAGAGGTGTTGAATGTATGTTGAGACAAATGTAATAACAAGTAACTTGTACATTTTACGTTATGTATTACAAGTTACATGTTTGTCATCAATCAAAACAAACGAGGCGTAATAGATTAAATATCGTAATATTTGCACTAACAATCTCCCCTTTTGATGATGACAAATATATGTAAACGTAATAGAAAGTAAAATGTAAAGGTTACTTGCATCCTTACTACCTTTACATTACCTTCTCCGTTTACACTCTTCTCCCCTTTGTCGAAACAAAAGGCGTGTCCTGAGTTTAACTTTATTTCTCCCCAAAAGGCGAGCTTGCATCATCTCTAGTGAAGTTAAATCGTCCAGTTCAATCCGTCCCTTGTTTGGTAGCGGATCCATGGATCAAATAAAGAGGCTTAACCTACATCAAGGTTAGTTTTATGCAACAAAATTATGAGAAATATATGAAAAGAAAATGCATAGCAATGTTAGCCTATTTTCTCCACTTTTATCGAAGCACAAATGCTTGTATGAAAAGTGAGAATGATGCTAGATGCGTGTATGCTCCCCTGACGGTTGCTCCCCTTGTTTGAGGCGTCGGTATGATTAAAACCTATAAAACAAATATTAGTGCAAGACTATATTCGTCATTGGACGAGTGAGTGATATACAACAAAGTGTGTATAAGATGCATTCAAGTAAATTCTTGTGAAGCTCCCTTGCTCTAGGCGTCAAGATGAACCTTCAAAATAAATATTAGTATAATAGAAGCTTTGTCTTAAGACAAATATGTCATATACAACCAAGTGTATAGGCGATGCAATATGAGTGCTTAAAGGATATTCCTCCTTGTTCTAGGGTGTCAAGAAGCACCTAAAATAAGAAAAATAATTGATGCAAACTTCATCCTTAGATGAGTAAATTATATACAATCGAGTGTATATGATGATGAACCTACAATGAAAACATTAGTGCAATATATTTCATCTTTTCACAAAGAAAATAAGATATATATATGTGATAAATGATATAATCAAAGATCTCATGAAGTGTAGTCTCCTAATTACAATCATAAGAAAAGTGAGAATATAATATGATAAAAACCTACAAAATAGTTCCTAGAAAGAAGATATGGAGTCTCCCACCGGGTGTGCCACTAGTGGTGCTAGTGTTGGTGTCGGTTTACTAGTAGGATTCATGTGGTGATGGTAGATGACTCGAGATTTACAAAAGTAAGTTTTCGCTAATCTATGGTGGTGATGATTAGTGAAAGTGGTGATGGAAGGTGGTGGTGATTAGGTAGGAAGCTATTAAGGAGTTAGAAACTCGTATGTATAGCAAATATAAAAATATGGATTCATGCAATCCTTTCGTCATGTCAAGTGACCAAAGCTAAGAGAAAAAAATTTGAATGGACATTGCATTTCAATGATGCATAAGGGTTATGATTTGAATGATTTATTGATGCTAACAACCTATTGTTTTGAGCAAGTTCTCATGTGCTTCAACCCAAGAGTAATCAATAATGCGTTCTACCTAAGAATATTATAATGAAGATACCAAAAGATATTAAAGTGATGAAGATAAATTCGTTCATTGATTGACACGAATTATAAAAATGACCTATTCTAGGTGACAATGGGAAAGGTAGTATTAGCATGGTTTTGACCGACATGGATGATTATCACTTTGAAAAGAAGTGAAGACAATATGGAAAATACTAATAATGAGTACCTATATGAGGATGAGAATGACATCATATGAGTGAGAGTTGGATGGACCAACGTGTTGGAGATGGTTGTTTTGATTAATATATCGTTTGCCGACAAGGACATGCATGATAAGCGAGAAAAGGATAAGATCCTATGATGGTGTTCTAGATAGTGAAGTTGTAAGGTGCTAGTTTAAGGAAAATCCTATATGTGGAGATGAAGACGTTTTGTAAAAACACATGATGCGTTTTTCACTTGATGAGGTATTGGTGCGAAAAAGGTTGAACTAGTTGTGGTTTCATGAACCGGTTTTAGCTAAGTGGTGTTTACCTATGTGTTGGTATTGTAGAGTCTAAGAGACATAAAATTTGACAAAAGACAATTGTGTGAATGAATTTCTCTCCCCCTTAATTGGTGGACATCCAACATAATGTGTAATGTATCAAATAAGGAATGACAACAAAGCGTTTAGGAGGTTATTCGGACTAACGAAAGAGATGAGCTTAGTGATGTTTTTCTGGATGATGGTTAGCATACAATGAACTTCATCCTTAAAGTCACGTACCTCTTCTCGAGATGATCGTATGATGAGGCATGTGGTTTCCTAATAGGAAGTGAAGAGGATTAGAGTATTGTTATAACTAAATAATGATGAAGGTGATTTTTGGAAAGCGGAAGCAAAAATGAGATTTGGAAAGAGGTCGGTTGAAAGACAAAAGTGCAAAGCCAACCCTCTAGAACTTAATTCTATATGCTTTTAAACTATATGCAAGTGTAGGGGTCCCATAAAGCATAGTACTAATCTACGTAGCAATAAACGGGATTATACAAAATGAGCATATAAAAGTTAGAACCAAGTGAGATAACAAATAATTTGTTATCAACCTACAAAACAAATTTGTTAGTGACAAAAGATGTTAACATGATAGAAATCAAGTGATAACATATTATATAAGCAAAAACAACACATTACACTTAGTAGACAAGAAATCACCGCACAAGATAGCATCAAAACAATCATATTATGCAAGAATGCGATTTTATTCAAGACATTTCATTATGAGATTGTTTTGTCGTTAGACTTAGCCACTTAAGCATACTTGGATATACAATAATCTATGTGATTAATTTGTAAGATAAAAAGCTTCTAAAAGTTTGTCATACCAAAAGCACTTTGACAGATTATATGTGCACACGTAGCAAACAAATAGTGTGACAAGAAGCAAAAGAAACCAAATGAAAGATTCATGCAAGCCATGTTTAAGACATAACAATTTGGAGCATGTATCATTTGGATCGTACTACACATAGATGTAATGAATGCCAACTAATAGCTTTCAAACACAAATATATCATATCAAAATTATCACGTATCAAAATGGCATATTATGAGTTCATAATTAACATGTGAATCATGCTAAAAATAATTCAAAAGTAAGTATCATGCAAATAAAGTTTAGGTTTAAACGTTTAGTAGCATGAAACAAGAATACAAGCATTATGAAGATAAAACCGTACTAAGGTTTACACATTTGACTAGTTATCAAACACTAAGATAATGTCAAATCAACTTATCGTATCAAACAAGAACATGTAATCAACACATGTAAGTGCAATGCAAGTGGTTTTAAAAGAAAAGTCATATATACTACTTGTTTGATTAGTATTCCTAAGGCGAGGCAAACTATCAATGTTTTAACACTTAGTTTAGGCAAGTATAGGAATACAGATTTTTCAAGTTGGAGAATGAATATGAGACTATTACTAGCGATGCTCAATTAAGGCTAAACACGACCATTTTTACGGGTGATTCCACATACCCAACTTCTCTCCAGGAAGCAATTCAACCGTTAGGTCAAATTGAGTTTCTAGTGCAATAGGTTCTCCAGTAGTCATTCTCATGTTAGAAAGATGTGAACTCCTACTTTTGCATATTAAAGTGCATAAAGATGATAGTTTACCAATACTTGGCTTAATGTGAATTAACTAATATGCAATATAACTAAGGTGATGAAGGCGTCATGTTATACACATGAATTTTAACAATGGTGTGTTTGATAAACAATGTGTTTTAATCTTGTGTTTAGAATCTAAAGTTGTTCAAATTACACACTAATTGTATGATCTAATGGATGACATCTTTTATGTTGAGTTGAAGTGTGTAATTTAAATGTGAATTGATCATCTAAGACTATAGAATATGTTAAACTAAGAACGTTCTCAAGAAAGCTCTTTGGTATTTTATTTAACAATAATCTAAGTGAGGTTACCAACTTCAATAGATCTTGTGTATGCTCTAAAGATGTGTAGTTTTAACCTTGGATGTGCACTCGGTTTGAGCAAGGTTAGGTTATGATGTACGCTTGAAAGGAAATAGATACAAATAGTATCTTTCAACAAATGAGATTATCCCATGGGATAAAGTTATCATGCTTATGAAAACAAGTATGACAAGATGAATTGGATATGCTAGTTCATAGAACTTGTAGATGTTTGTTTCAAGATCATTTAGCCAATGAGGTGTAATGAAATCTCTTGTAACACAACTATTTATGTCGCAAGAATGATGCATAGGATATACAATATCCTTTTAACAAGATGAAATCTTAACGCATGAATCTTAGTCATAATGTTCTTCAAAACATCATGTTTTCCTAAATGAAGATATGAAGCCAAAGTGTTTGAATCGGATAGTCCCATCTAAATAAACTTGGTCTCAAGATTATATTCACTAGATGATGACAAGAGGAATTCACTCGGGTTTCTTATGTATACTCCTCAAAAGTCATTGTTGCTTGGGGTGTATGATGTTGGCTTTGAGATTGCATTTTAACATATGTTGTTAAAATGTTGATTTGAGGTTTAACGAAATTTATGCAGAAGTTTAACGATGAAGTATTACTAATACTTTGATAATTTGTGAAGGTAGTACTACTTATACCTAGTGGAAATTGACAACAATTACCAAGAGCACCATGCTTATTTGATAGTTGAGGTTCTAGCCATAATGAATTATCTAAGTCCTTATATGTTGGAAAGGATGTTTGAGTTTGTTCAAACGTGCATTTGATTCGATACAAGTGTTGGACACAAGGGCTTTTGAGCAATACACTCAACGAATTCAAATGATGGTAAGGATGGTGGATTGGTTGATCTAGGTGGTAGGTCTTCTAGTGTCTAAATAAGGATGTGGTGATGTAGGGGTTTGTTGTGCTATGGGAGTACTTAGGTTGAATATTTGTCCATAGATGTTGAACAAAAATATGGATACTAATTCTTATGGTTCATTGGTTGCTACAACTAGTGGGTGAAGTGCTTGAAGTTTTGGTTATGTTTATGAAGCTTAGGGGTGAGGTATAGGTTCACCTTGAAAGGGCACGTTTGATTTAAAGTATACTCTTGGAAGTTCATGAGCAATACGGTTAATGGTGCCAAAAGATGGAAGAGGATAGTAGGTGTCAAAGAGGATAAGTGGCACCGTGGGTTGTTTGTTTTGGATAAGTGTTTCAACATGTGTTGTTAAAATACTTGGGTGTTGATTTTTCGGATATGACTTTTAATGACTACAATCGTAAGTCGCATATACTTGAATATTTCGGATGAAATACTTAAGTTGTCAATCCTAATTTGTTGAGATTATAAAGCTTAGATTGAACTCAAGGATAACAAGACTTGATAATATGTATTTAACATATGTGTGAGTTATGACTCGATGTAAATACTTATCGTCTTGAAGGATGACACATTATTTTCATGTTAACCAGGTGAGGCAATACATGTAGATACAAAACAATATCTATAGTCATATGTTAGACTTGTGTATGATATCTTTGCAAATAATGAGTCCAGGTTTATTAGTCTCGGTAAGTCATCTAAGTCATCCGCAAACGGGTGAGGAGATGTTGGTGGTGTTGCACAAAGTTTGATAGGAACAAGCTTTGGAGACTTTGGTAGTTGTTTTGGATGATGGTGGGTGATTTTTGGTGGTGGAGTTGGAGTACTCAAGTTTAGAAAGTTCACATCTTGAATGGGTGATGAGATGTTGAGAGGTAATGAGTCTGAGGATGAAGAGCTCAAGTTAATGAAGTAACAAGATCGAATGCTAATCCTAGTGGTTTTCTTAAGTGGCTTATTTGAGGTTAAAGATTTAGTCATTTTGATTTTGCTTTAAGAAATGCTAAGTTTGAGGAAAAGTAACAGTGAAGGTGTGAAAATGATCATCTTGAATGTGTTGATTTATAGAACTAAGGATTCATGGATTTGATGTTAATCCATACAAAGATGGTAGTTTCTAATGAGATGGAAGTGTCTAAAATCATGTCAAACATCCTAAGTTAATCCATTGAGGATGTGTTGAGTGAGGTATGAAAGATATGTATTAACAACTATCCTAGAAACGAAGTTTGGTAAATTAGATTGCGGGATTTAGTAAAATTCAATAACTTACCTGTAGGATTCACGGCACCATTTCTTTACAGTAGGAACCCTTAAATTGGTGCCTTTGGTCCGCTGTCTGGTATGGCGGTACCAAAATACATAATGACGGTACCAACATTTTGGTGCCGTCGATCCGTGGACATCGAAAAGTTCACAGACCCATTTTTAGGTGTCGGGAGTTTTCGAAACACGAAATTTTCCTTAAAACATGTGACATTAATTACTTCTAGTTAGGAAAAGTCGATAACACATATACAAATATAGTGGAGCATAGACTTTGACCAAGGACTAACGATTTTCACATAAAAGTGAAAATGGGTAAAATTGATAACACACTTGTGCTATCCACCGCATAAACCGGTTAGCATACAACATTGTTTTAAGTCATATTATCATCCTACAAAGTAAAAACAAATAAATTACATCATACAACATTGTTTTTGTCCTTGTACCAAACACTCTCTTAACACCTTCATTTTCAAAGTACTTGACTAATTTACTTAGTACTCATTGCTAAGTGAGTTATGACATTTCATAAGTTATGCGAGATGTTAGTAACCTATGCAAACGAAGTGATCTAATTCTACAAGCGATGGTAAAATAATTTTCCAACTTAGTGCACAAAATCTAGCAAATAACCTATTGTGCATAAACAAGAAATCGTCAAACAAGCGAATAAATAACATGGCAAGATTGACACTTATACTATGCAAACAAACAAGTGTAAACAACAATTTGAAAAATAAGCAAGCAACATATATGCACACAACATAAACAAGTGGTCATTTAGCATAGCATAACAAGAAAGACACTTTTCGTCATTTTGCGTTTAAATATGACGATGTATACCAAGCTTGATTAGTTTCCTTTAAACATATTACCAAATTATTTAGTTTCAAAGGAAGTTGTATCAAAGTTCTAAGAAAACCAACTTAAATTGCTTGATTCAAAAATTTGAGTTTTTATGTTAAAGCGAAACTCAATATTTTAGACATACTGTAGTATTTGGTCTATTTCACTTATTTAAAATTAGACTCAGGCCATGAGAGTATTTTTAAATGAAAGTAGACTCAATTCCCTTTAAAATGATAGGTGGCTCGACTCGTACGGACTTACGGTTAATTAGTTATGATTTTTTGAAGTTGCCCAAAAGCTGCATCTTATCTGCAGACGGATTCCACGGAACCAAATAAAGGGATCCGCCCTTTATAAGATTTGGTGCCGTGGTCCTCTCGAGACAGATTCACCAAAACTAGTATTTGACATAGAGAAAGCGTGTGCGACTTACTAGATTTCATAGTAAACATATAATACACATATTTAACAACATATCTACTTATGTAACTTATCTTAAACATTTACGGAGGTGATTTTTCAACTAGATTTATAGTTATCCCAAACACTCCTTTAAAATCATATTTCTTCGTAAATTTTCTATGAGCACACAATACAATACTTACTAGTTCTTTCAACAAACTTTTTATTTTACTTTTCAAGAAAACCTTCAAGCTTGTATACAAAGTTACATTTAACAACAAAATTTCTAAGTATAACAAGCAAAGCATTTTTCATATTATTTTTCGCTTCAATGGTAATTTGATACATGGATCGTACTCTATTTTAAAACCATTTGTTTTGAAAATACAAGCTACGTGGCTCGATACCAATTGTGGAAGCGTGGGGGGGTGAATCGTTACCGTTTAAAAACTTTAGATCTTTAGTATCAAATCGCTTATGAAGCTTGTTATAATATGAAAGTACCAATTATTGTTTGTGACTAATATAAAGCATGGTAAACCAAGTTGTCACACAATCATGAACATCAAACCACATCACAAACAATAGTATAGTGCAAGTATAAAAGTAAAGAGATAAAGAAAGGAAAGTGCAAACCAAACACGAGGATTTATAGTGGTTCGGTCACGGATCTCCTTTTCGCCTACTCCACTCCCGAGTACCCAACTCGAGAGTTACTTCACTAAATCAACAAGCTCCCTTCTTGGCGGAGAAAACCTTACAATCGTCGCTACACTTTTTCCGGTACAAAGCTAAATACCGGGTTCTAGTTCGAGGTAGAACCAACCTAACGTCGCTTATACAATATTTCCGACACTAAGCTAGATGTCGAGTTCTTTTACAAGGGTACAACCACTCCCAATATGTTTTATGGCCCAACATAATAAACCTTGTGTTTTATGGCACAAACACATAAACCATCTAATCTAGTTTGGTGAAAGTGTTGTTATGATGCAATGATGTTTACACTAATGATCCATGACACAAATGTCTAATGGATATGAATAACTACTTCTAAATGAACTTCCATTGATAGGAAGCCTTCATGATGAAGATCACAAGTTCCTAAACTTCTTGTGATAGATCTTCAACTTGTGGTGAGTGGGGATGGCTAGATCTCCAAGATTTCCTTGGTTGATCAAAGAGTATGCTTACAACAAAGATGAATGTTAGAAGCATTATGATCATGATCATTAGGGTGTTTAATGTGTGTTACTACATTGTTAATGATTGATCTAAATGTATGCAAGAAGGTGGAGAAGATGTGCTTTGAAGTGGTGAAGAAATGGGAAAACAATGGGCTTCTATTTATAGCCAAAAGTGGACAGGAGCGTCCACGGACCAAGGATCCCTTTAAAGGGGTCCGTCCTTTATGCAATTTGGTACCGTGGGTGCGACATAAAATCTAAAAATCTTTCTTCAAATCTTTCCAAGATATTACCAAATCTTACTAAGATCACATTTGATATATTGAGTGTCAATCTAACCAATATATTCAAGAGATCTTCCAAGGATTTCAAAGATGATGCATGCCATGATGTAACATGTATTTAGATTAAAATGTTTATCAAAGTAAACTTGTAAAATGTATTATGTAACTAGTTAATAAAAGTCTAGTTACCTTTTGAAATACTTGTGAATGCAAAATGTAAAATGAGGTTCTAAATAGAATGGTTAACCTATTAAAATACTTAGTGACTCTAAACGTATTTTAAACATTCTATATGATTTGTTAATGGGTTTGATCATAATGCCACATAACAAACATGTACGAACACTCGTGTTGTAACATACGAGGACTTGAGACATCGAGAGGTGTTGAATGTATGTTGAGACAAATGTAATAACAAGTAACTTGTACATTTTACGTTATGTATTACAAGTTACATGTTTGTCATCAATCAAAACAAACGAGACCGTAATAGATTAAATATCGTAATATTTGCACTAACAACTCAACTCCAAAGTGCCGAGGCCACCGAGGCGCATTTGAAAAATTCCTCGTGTCTCACCGAACTTATCACCATGCTCAAAACCGCCAATGTTCGTGGTCTTCAATCTCTTCGCCCTCTTCTGTGCTACACTGGGTTCTTTGGATGCTCGGTGACTACTTTGGCTAAGACATCATCTTCAATGGCTTGGAATCTTGGGCCTAGAATGACCGCTGGAACTCTCTCAAAGCTAATCTATCGACAAAGTCACCGATCTTCGAAGGATACAATCGACATTAAGGCTATGGTCACGTAGATTTACCAAGCCTTCAAAGGTCAAGCAACATCAACTCCCCACAGTCCGAGGCAACTCTTGCCCTTACTAATGTTGGGAGCACAGCTGAGGGGAGAAGACCACTAAAGAGACTTCTCTCACATCGAGGGGAGCTCGCTCAACCGCCTCGCAACACCTATTTCATCACTCCCACCGGGCCAAAGAACACCCATCTCATCACCCAACCACCACCACCAACAACAACACCGACGGTTGCACCTATCATGACAACAACACCACCATTGGTAGCATCATCTTCTTCGTGCCGTGACAAAGGAAAGGAAATCATGCAAACATCGAGCACGAGAAGATCCCTATATGATCTAACACCGAGTACCGCCACTCCATAACTAAGTACCTATCTTGCTAAGGAAGAAAGGAGAAGGAAACGAGTGAGGAAGAAAGAAAGAGCAAAGAAGCACTAGTACAAGTTGTTCACGAGGAAGCCGAGAACATTGGAATTGATCCTAAGCTTGAAAAGGGTCAGCAGACAAGTTCAAGGATGCTCAGTCGCTAAAATGGTCGAAATGAAAAGAGATTTAAGAAGAGAACAAGAGAGTCGCAGTCATCAGCAAGAAAGAATTAACCACTACAATCGGTCAATGACAAGCGAAGGTCGCCTGAGAAAATCACCGATGTCGAATCATCCTCAAGTCCAAACCATCGCAATGAATGTCTGGGGGATGATAAAGACACTTCGAGGTCCATGATCCCCGAAATTCACCGACTTTGGGATCACCGAACTCGATGAGCTTGGTCCTATCATTGAAAAGAAGCATAATGCGGTGGTCAAGGAGTCGATGAAATCCACGAGCAAAAGGTATGAAAGATTGAGGAAGCACCAAGACGACTTGGAATTCACGACTCATCGCACCACCGGATCTCAAACCTCAATTATCACAAGGCAAACGAAAGAGGGTTGACTTCCAACCCGAGATCAAAGTGCCTGGACTGGAATGTAATAGGGAGCTACCTAAAGGTGTGAAGTTTGTAAACTATCTTGTGATAGAAAAGCTTGAAAGAGGATCGTTTCTTCATTGATGTCTATGGAAACCCAAGATTCCAAAGATGGAGTGACATTGATCGTGCAAAGTGGCTACAACATCGAGCTACATACCGGTGGCCTCTCAAATTGAGACACCGCAAACGCCGGGTTCGTCTCGACTTAAATGCCAAAATAAGAGAGCACCTCGACAAAGAAACACTCATCACAAAGAAAGTCAAGCTTGAAGAACTGGGATCCATCTTGACCCGACATCATTATCATTTATCTTTTGTACTAGTGATAGGAACTATGTAATCGATCAATAAATGATGTATGTTTTGTTAAAATATTCAGTGTTCCTTATTATGTTCATTAGTACATTCAGTGTAAGAAGAAGCCAATTGATCACTTACATTGATCAAACACTTAGGCTATTTGTATATCCAAATAGGGGGAGAATGTTGGGTTCAGTAAATACCCAAACCCCTTAAATCTAGGATTCGAATAGAAAATACCCTAAGTGTTTGACCGTTAAACACTAATGTGCAACCGAGTGCATAGTTCTCGGTGAGCCATCTTCATGATACTCAGAAGAGGCGAAGAAGAAGTCTCTCCACCAAGAAGGCGGAACTTGCGGGTGAATAATGAGTCAAGAAGAAGATGGTGGATTCGGTGAGTGATGACAATAACTCACCGAATCCCTAAACCCTCACCAACTACTTTCATCAAGACAAATCAAGTATAAGACCAAGGCAATGAAGATCAAGAATGAGCGGGATAAGGCGGATAAGTTTGAATCGATAAGACGAAACCTTATCAACCAAAGTCAACTTTCCCGAATGGCAAACTATCGTGCCTAAGGTCATCATTGACTTATGGAAAGTAGCCTTGTCTCTTACTTGATATAGTCTTTAGAATGAGACAAAATACATCAAGATTTTGTCTTCAGAAATGCCGCTTGTCACTTAGGATAGAGTTAAAACTCCCACTGTATAAATAACATAAGAGATGGAGTGAAAGATTTAAGCTTGTAATTGTAAAACACACACACAAGCCATCTTTCACCTCCAACACAACTCGTGCCCCGAGATAGCTCAATGGTTCCATAGTAGTTGTGCTCGACTTAGCCCTGAGCTTAGCAGAGTACCAACCCTTTGTCATTTCAATCCCAAGTACTATTCCGTAAGTACTTGGCTAATGTATTCTTTTTGATTAATTTCTAATAAAGAATATTATGTTGAAAATTTATCAGTGTGTTTTGCTTACATCTTACTTCAGTCATTAATTCACTATTAGTTTGTTTTTAAATACTTAACTGTTTTTATACGATAGTGAATAGGGAACAACACTTCCCCCACAGCCGTGGTAGATTTCTTTTAGTGGTTGTAGTTTATGTATGGGTTGAATACCCTATGACAATTCATGTTGCAAAATATTTTTTGTATTTTGGTACAGTATTTGTTTATATGGTTTTCTTAAATTTAGCTTGTTCATATGTTGTTGTTTGTGCGTATTGTAGGTGATGCAAGTTTGACATTCGAAAGTTAAACTTCCATTTAGCATTTCAATTTGATTGTAGAAAGTAAAACTGCATTTCCAGTTTACTTTAGTTAGTCAAAATTGAAAATGGTGAATGGCTATTTTGTATTTGCATTTTGACATTGTGAAGTCAAAATTGCAAAACCATTACTCAATATTTGTTTTGGAATTTATTGATATGTTTTAGAAGTTTGACTTAACAAAGTAAAACTTATAATGGTTTTGTGTTGTTTAATCTTCAACTACGTTGTAGTATACGTAACTTGGCAACTTGAGAGACCAATTGTGTATTTTAAAGTTATTATGGTGGAGTTTTAAGTATGACAACCGCAACCAAGACAAATTCAGAGACCGAGTGTGAAAAAAAGTCACTATTAGACCTTGACCGCCTCTTACCGAGACGCTATTTACTTAATGCATACCGAACCGATATACCCATCCACCACTTTTCCACACACAAACAATTTCCAATGGAAGATTTCTATTTTGAATGAACTCATGAGATTGTTGGTTCATCCAAGTTGAATGATCGTATGGCGTTGTCGTTTGAAGAAGAGGTCGACAATAAGTGGCTTTGAAAAGCTAGTTCGTGCTGCATCGATCATCTAAATAGGGAATCATGAATCGTAGGGAGTGATTGAAGAGAACTAAGCTCGGGACCCTGGGAATAGCGCTGATTTGTTTGATGTCCGAGGAAAATCCAAAGCAGGCACACACACCAACTTGTTCAATTCATATGATTCTTAGTCAACCGATGAAGCTATTCGTTTCAACGAAGGTTTTGTTAAGAAAATGGTCGAGCATAATGCTCAATTTTGGGTATTTCATGGGGGTAGATAAATGCGGTCTTTGGGTGCTAGTTTTGGAAATATAGGTTTGTAAAAAGGGTATGTAAATTGGATCTTTTGTTTGGTTGTTGGTCATGGTTTGATGTAGTTGTTTATGATCTTGTAACCGACTATATCAATAATGAAATATCATCTAAGTTTTATGTATTTAATCTATTCTTGTATTGTAATATTGGGTGTATTGTTTCTAATTAGTATCAGCAAAACCAAACATCCCATTGTATCAGCAAAACCAAACATCCCCCTTTTATCAGCAAAAGTTGTATAAGCAAAACCAAACACCCCCTTGTATCAGCAAAAGTAAAGGCAGGTTTAAAATATGTGTTGAAAATGCAAATGCTTTAGCACTAAATCATAATGTATTGACAATGGTGTATTGTTTAGGAAGAAATTGGTTTGGTGTTAGTGTTGACGAAAGGACCGAACACGCCCAATGCCTCAAATCTGTAAGATCTTGAATTTTGACTTACCCAAGTCAAACAAATTTATGAAATGCCACAAATTGTAACTTACTATTATGTGGTATGACTGTAAGTCAAACCTATTAAGAAATGCAAAACGATTTCAAGCAGCTATAAACTTATAATGCACAACCAAACACTATTACTTACATAATAACCCAAATTTTTATTGATCGATTTCATGTTCTCAATAACTACAAAGTTTCCTATCATCTAAACATACACTACTTTGACCCACAACTCTCCCTATCATCCTTTCCTTCATTTCCTTCCTTTCCTTAAGATATTTAAACAAAATTTCAGATTTGTAATCCTTTCTCCCAAATCGTTAACCTTGATAACACGACGTCAACCTCTTCCTTCTCCTTCTTAACACCCAAATCCTTTCATTCGGGCGCCTTTCTTCTCAACGAACTCAACAAAGCCTTCCCTTATCGTTTTGTGCCATTATTGTTTTTTTTTTGGGTAGAATGTGTGTTGCTTGTATTTTATGGTTCAATGTTGTGTGTCTTGGACTAATACGGTTGAAGGTTGGGTTAGATTTTAACCACGACATGTTTAAATCATGAATGGCCTATTATACCCTCGATGTAAAGCCGTAAAATCCATGTTAACTATGGCAATCCCGGTCAATGGACTACTCAGAGTATAAAACCCATGTTTTGATCTCCGTGATGAAAACGCAAGTTTGTCCCATCAGTGATGCTGCAGGAATGTTTTAGGACCACCTACTGTATTTTAGTCTATATTTTATTTACTTATTATTATTGATTATTACATATATATTTCATAAAAATGTTTCTACTTACTCGCGATCACGACCACTATCAACTAATTTGACCATAACCCCATAACATTATCGATCATCGCAACGCAAAATCACGCCACTTTCAATTGTTTTATATGAATTACTGATATTATCCATCACTTTTTAAAGTTACTCAAACTCGTGATGTTTTACGCATTTCAGAAAGTTATTGAAAAGAAACATAAAATTGAAAAGATTTTTGCTTAAAATTTCATTACTTGACACCCGTCGAAACGCCGGCATTCTACTATAATATTCTAAAGAGTTGAAATATGCGATACGAAACTTTCAGATCCGCAAATTTATCGTCACATAAAACGCTTCAGATTATAAAAGATTGCTCATCGGAATTTTATTTCGCAGACCACACAGATCGCATGCATCCGCTATCATTTATTAACATGACATGTGATTTTATAGATTTTGTTTTGTAATAAAAATATAAAAGAAAAAAACTACGTAGTATTTTTTTGCAAGGAAAAAAAATTAAAAAAAAGAAATTGGTGTAATTAATTTGGCTTAACAAATAGTAGTGGCCCCCTTGGAATTAACCATCTCAACACATATATCCCTTGATTAACACAAACACCATCGTTTTCAACTCTCAGCATCACAAATTAGGGCTCATTTTAGCTCAAATCAGAAAACACAAACAAGCATCAATTCCATAATTCACCCCAAAATTAACCCAAAAATAATCAATCTCCCACTTCCAATTCATCAAAATCAGGTAAATTTTAACCCAATTTCATTCATAGTCACCCAAATCCCATAACCAAATACACTGCAGAAATAACTTCAATTTTGCTAATTTAATGAAATTAAACATAAAGGGTATTCAAATTTAGTATCTTTATATCAAATCATGTGTTGGAAAGTTGGATTTTAATGATTGGCGATATTAGGGTTTGTTATTGTTAGTCTAATCACATTGAAATAGTACACTGCAATTTTGACCGAAATTTTGATGCTTTAATGAATTTAAGCATAAAGGGTATTTGAATTTAGTGTCTTTATGTTAAATCTTGTGTTGGGAACTTGAATTTAGTGAAATTGGGGGTTGTTTGGATGCAATAGTGGAAAAGATTTGATTTTGAGTTTAGGCTGTTGGATTGATGGATCATGAGATTTGTAAAAATGGTTGCTTTTTAGTTTTTCCATATTGGGAAAGCGGGAAATTTTGGTTTTATTCCTATTTTTTGTAGCTTATTTTGTGTGAGTTTGTGACTTGTGAGGACATGAGTAATGTGTGTTTTTGTATTATACTTGTTTCTATTTTTGGATATGCTTACAGAGAGTGATAAAAGTGTGCTCTTTTTTGCTTTCTGACAAAATGAATAAATAAATTAACTTTTGAATGCAAAAATATCATGATAAAGATAATGAACTCATGTTTTAGGTACGAATGTAGTTACTGGACTAGCTGAGTCAGTGTTATTGATCATGGATTTTGAATAACAACTCTACTAGCTTGGTAGTGCATGGCTACTTGTTTGTCTCGGCAACATTGTTGTGACAAAATGTTGTACTGCAAGATTTAAAATAAGACTCCATGGGTAACACATTTCTCAGGCTATTACTGGTTTTGTGTCTTTAGTCTTTTGATATGCAAGTAGTAGATTGACAGGATAAGGTACTGATCTAAACAATTTGAATGCTTTTACCTCCTCTCAGAAGGCTTTGCTTTGGTTATTTTATTGCATGCATGTATGTGGGGCCGACATGTGAATATATCTGTTGTACTAATTTTGAGGTTGATGTTGGAACTTTCCCATATGACAAACTCCAACCTTCTGGGATCACTGTAGTACTAATTATCTTTATATGTTAGAAGTCTAGAACACCTAGATTTTTACATCGATAACCAATTATAACATGCTAAAGTCGTCCACTTAAGCACGTAAATATTAGCAAATGATGTTTATAACAATGCTAATAAGATATCTATGCTCAGGTGCCATTGCTTCAGTGAGCTCATATTCAGTAATGGTCACGAACGTTGTTAGGATAACTGTCATTTTCTGAAAGTGCATATTTTTAGTTTTAATTTAAACTTTTCTATATTTTCTTTTGGGCAACGAGGATTCACTGATTTAGCTTTCGATACATGTCACAGACCGCAAGTACCACTGACGTATCTAAGATCATCTGGGCTCGATTTCTTTCTTCAACCATCGCGGCCTGTGTTGGTACTGAAGAATTTGTACATTGGTATGTACTTACTATGTGGATTGTGGCATGCCATAATATCTATGATTTTTGCATATTAAATGGCCCAAACTTTTAGGTTGTTTACCTTGAATAAGACGATGAACTCGGAAGTCTCTACCCTATTAAATTTTATAGGATCTCAGCATGTCCAGCTAAATGCATGATGTTAGTTGTATGCTTAGGATGTGTTTGGATTAACTTTTTTTCGGAACTTATTGGCTTAGTTAGTATCAAAACACGATAAGCCCAAAAATGAAGCTTGATTTGAGGGCTAATCGGCCTATTTGTATAGAATCTTTTTAAATATTTTGAAACCACCTAACGGTCAAGCTCTTCCAGATAAGCTAATCCAGACACCCCATTGCTATCAAAGCTTCTAAGCAACGATTAGTTAGCCAAGGGCTGCTTCCTGAATTAGTCTTGCGTTCTTTTGCTGTGCTGACACAAGTATTCAGTGTGTGTGTGTTACTTTTTTTTTTTTTTTTTTTTTTTTTTTTAAATCTAACTAAGGGTTAACTGAAGATATATTATGACTCATCTTATCATTTTCTAGGTGATTATGATATATCCTCATACGAGATACTGATTGATGGATCCTGAAAGCAAGAAATTTGGAAAAGGTAAGTCGTAAAGTATATACTTTCTTTTTCGGACTTTATGGTCATATTTTTACTCTCGATCTTGTATATGGTGTCGTTAAGCTCAGCGGTTTTGTAAAGCATTTTGGTACTGGGTTCTTATTTGGTTTATGGTTAAATAATGCATGCCCTTGTAGTCTTGGTCAGTAATTATTGATGAATTCAACACTTTCTGAGTAATGAAACTTGAGCTTTACCGTCAAGAAATCATATATTGATAAACCACCCCAGTTATAAAAGTTGAAACCGAAATAGTACTACTATGTTGCATAAGATGTCGTCTATGATTCAGTTTATATTGTTATTTCTTTCTTTGTATCTATGGATGCTCCAATCAAGACACATTTACCACCCAAATCAAGTCCATATGATGCAGTAAAGTTGGCTTCCTTCTCCGATTATGTATCCTTTTTCTCATTTTCTGAATTGATCTGCATAATCTAGGACCAAGGGAACTCACGGGCGCTGTGGATCTTATAAGTTACTATAAATTGTTGCCCCACTATGAGTTCTTCTGCAAGAAGTCACTTCCTTTGTCAATTTCAGATACACATTACCTTCATCATGTTGTTGGAGACTCAGAAATCAGGAAAGGCGAAGGGATGCAGTTGGATCATCTCATTAACAACACATCCTTCTCTAGAGACACAAACACACGCATACAACCATTTGACCTGCACGATCTTACGGAGGCCTTCCAGCTGAGAGAGACTGCACCTGTTGACCTGCCATTTGTAAGACATCTATTAATTTCTTTCAACTAGAGGTGGTAAAATGGGCAGGTTAAGGGGTAATTTTGTATGGGTCAGATTGCCCGATACACCTCTTTTTTCCCAATTGGTGTCATCACTAAGTCGTCTAATTACAAAAACTATGTTATAATATCATTAATATAATTTTTTTGCTTAAAGCGATACTGTGTTCGGGAAACTTTTGACCCGTTTGACCACATGTTTTCGCCAATTTGACCCATTAGAGAAAAAATATCGACCTAATTAAATGGGTAAAAAATGCAACCTATGGTTGCTATGATTTTGTAATATCGTGGTCCATATGCTTGCGTTATTTTTATAGTCTGAGAAGGGGATGCCTACTATATCTGGAAAATCTCGAAGTGAATCAAAGGACAAGGAAAAGAAGCATAAAAAGCATAAGGATAGAGACAAAGAGCATAAGAAACACAAGCATCGGAATAAAGATCGAAGTAAAGATAAGGATAAAGAAAAAACGAAGGATAAAAGTAGCCATCATGATTCCGGTGCTGAACACTCCAAACACCATGAGAAGGTTAGATGTTGTTGACATCTTCTTACTGTTTTGGTTATGTAAATTGTAAAGCGTCATTACACAGGTCTGAAGTATAAGAGATAATGGTACTAAAAAAAATTCTTCATATGCATTAGATAGTCAAACATCCCGAAGGGCGAAATGGATAATAAGACACATAGGTGACATTTGGTTCGTGAATTTGAAATTCCGGAATTTCAAATTCTGGAAAATTTCAAATCTTGAGGATTTAGAATTTCGGAATTTTAAATACCTTCACATGTTTGGTTGACATAAATTCATAGTATTTTGAAATTTGTCAATATGCTTGTTACTGCAATTAGTAAGTGACGGATTTACTTTGATTTTTAAAAAGCAAAAACAGCAAAAAAAAGTACAACGAAGACAACAATAAAAAAAGAAGTAAAAATACAAATGCCATAAAATCCCCCCAATAGACCCCAACCAAACGCACCTCTTCCTTCAGACTTTAGGCGCTAATGTCGCTACCTGATAACATTCAGAAGATTTAGACTTTAGCACCTGATAAATACAAATAGCCCATTAGTCCTGATAGTCTAAATATCCCCTAATGAAAACATATAAGAGATTATGCTTTGACCATAGCTAAATGATATATGCCTCAGTAACTAACGGTCCGATCTTAAAATGGTTTCAGAAAAGAAAGAATGAGGGAAACGAAGATATGAATGACATTCACAGGCAGAAGAAAAGTAAGGTAATCTGGAGGCATTTAATGTTGTGCGGTTTCCTTTATACTTTGTGCTCCTTATTTTCTCATTGTTTTTGTTAGCGGAATTTTCTCATTGAGCTATCCTGTTAATTTTGCAGCATAAGAGCTCAATGATCGATGGGATTGGGGGAATAAAGATAGCGGTTTAAAGGTAGCGTGTGTGGTATATAGTGTATGAAACTCTGAAGATTTTCTTAGCGTCTGTAGTCAAGTTAATTGAGGTACCAACGTTTTTAACTTTCCATCTGATTTCATTTGTGGCTCATTTCGAAGCCCTCTGCATATGAAAATTATAGGACTCAAAACTACATTTTGTAAAAAAGAAATACTAGTGAACTACAAAATCAGTTTTAAATGCTACTCAGAAGTTTACATAGAAATTAGGTTGTGGTCATTTTCACAGATAACATTTTTCGCTCGTCATATTTTCTAAAATGTATTAGATATTTACCATAAAAAAGTAATCACGATAACAAATAAATTTCAATTTTATCCATTAATATAAGTCTGGTATTTTTTTGCAGATGTCCAAGAAGGTGCATTCACCTGTTGCTGTAGAATTTTCGAGGTACATATTAATGGTAAACCAGACTTTGTAGTTTGTATCATAGTTGGCCTTTTTTTTTAAGATACAACACTAATTAAAACATTCGATTTTTTCGTTTAGTTTAGTCGCAATCCAGATAATTTGATCATGATAGTCTTGTAAGAAACGTGTGTGACTGTAATTCGGCTGAGCTCCAACGTGAAAATAGCTGTTGTAAGATGTTTTGTGTAGGTTTAGGTCTTGTAAATACTAGTGAGATAAGAAGATGAAATCAATATTGCTGTCACTAGTAATCCGAAAAATTGGTATCATTCTCTTTTGTCTTTTGAACAATTGAACCTCGAGGTTTTTTACTATGTAACATTTTTCCTAGGGCGTGGTTGGACTTCCGCTATAAAACTAATTTATGTTTGAAACTAGCCGAAGTAGCAATAATTAATTTTGTCTGTATGGATAATGTTGGTTTAGATTGTGATAACCTTGGTTTAAAGTAGCTGCTATGAAACTGATTATTTTTGGATATACTAAAATATACACACGTTACTATTTGGTTTGTACAATAACGGAGACCGATCCAAAAACCTGAATAATGACTATTTTTTAGCGAATCCAAAGAACAGCCAATTCAGATAGTGAACACCCTAAATGCGAAACAATAACACAACTGGAAGGACTACATTCTTGATTTGTATTTGTGTGAACTGGTTAAAATTCAAATCTCGAGTCTGAGCTTCATTTGGGTGAGAAAAAATGGTAAAATATGGTGTTTTGACTTTTTGATAGTCAGCAATGAAATTGGAGTGTGTAGTTTCTACAACAGTTAAACGTATGAAGTTTTTGGTTAGGTTTTTTGGAGACGGCGAGTCTTTAACTCAGATGTACGCGGTGTAACAGGGAATTCTTGTGACTGTTTTTAACTTTTTCATTGTCACCGCCTATCGAAGTTACGAGGTTTTGTATTCCCTTCATGTTTTTCCAAAAGGGTTCATATGGACTAGGAAATCTTGATCTCGTGTACCTTTTTTTTTGGGTACTCATGCATGAATCATTCCTTAATAATCTAACCTCACATGCACAAAGACGTGTCGCATTGATCTTTTGATGGGAGTGTAATTGATATTGAACACTACCTATTTTTCATAAACATTTTTTGTTGATAACCATGATTTCTTATCTTTTATCCTACTAATTCACATCCGCGACACAAACTTTTGACCTTTTTGAAGCCAACTGTATGTTTATCTTTATGAAAAGAAATGTAATACGGAGTACATTGGAAGAAGAAACGAAGGAACATGTGGAATATAATTTAGGCAAAATATCTACACGTTTATCTTCTATGTTGTGTTATAGAACCTGAAGTCTAAACTTTCTAACAAAAAGACGTCAAATTCAACAAAAGAAAAAAAGGCAAGTTGGTCATGTCTATATCAATCAGTTGTGTCCAGGAAAGATAACGAAAAGATCATAGTTGTCAAAAAAAAGTATTTGTTTTACTTTCTATTTTTGTTTTGTTTCGATTGTTTGAGTTTGCAACTTTGCATGTATTATTAGCATTATTATATAGCCTATATATAATTTGATTGGATAGCCAATAGAATTTAAGGTGTTGAATGTAAACTAACTTTAATTTATGCAATGAAATTATTGAGAAATGGAATTTAGTCATCCTGATTTTATGGTGTTTTGAGCAATGAAAAAAAAAAAAAAAAAAAAAAAGAGGCCCCCAAATTTTTTGTTGCATTTTGTCTGGATTTGGGACCTTTGTGAGTGGAGACCACCACTACTAAAAGTTACTCACGTAGTCCCTTTATTGATTAATTTTGAAAGATACACTTTCATGAGGTAAAATGTTCTTTACATATATTCAAATTTTTTGGTAGGACTGAATCTATATTCTGTTGCACAAGGTAAAGAAAAAAGGTTACAACAGGTAATATTTTGTGACCCATTCGTTTCACCTTGAGAACAATATAATAAGGGATTAGGTTGTAGAATAACAATTACTTTTTAAAATGTATTAATTTGGTATGTGAACTTTAAAAAAGTTGTGTAAATGTAACGAACTTTTATAAATGTTTAAATTTGATACGTGATGATAACGTGTCACGTTATAAATATTGCCGTGTCCGACTTTCGGTGGGACATCGTCATCATCATGCACTCAAATTTGAACAACATGAAAATTCGTTACATTTACACAACATTTTAAATCCGTACCAAATCGGTATATTTGAAAAACTAACGATTCTGATCATGAACGAGATTTTATAGCGACAAATCGTTTAATGATAAAAAAATTATGGGTTATAAACAAAAATAATAAAAGTTTGAAGATTTGGGATTAAACATAATGTTTTAAAACTCGGGTCAACCTGGTGGTTCAATGGTTGAACTGCTTCGGTCGAAAACGGTCGATTTAAACGGTCAACCCGACGGGTTGGGTTGAACACGGTGAAATTAAACCGGGTCAACCCGTGATTTGAAGCGTCTCGGGTCAACCGGTTTTCGATGTGTATTAATAGTTTCGCTTTTAAATATATGTTTTCAATATTTCTATTTTAGTTTCAACTTTTTAGTTTTACTTTTGTTTTTCTTTTATATATAGTATCACGCGGATTCTCGTGACGATTATGAGAAATAGATCTCGATGATACCGATTCTGGGATTACTATCGGTTTCAATGAGTCATCTGGTTCATTTTCGAATGGCTTTTATTGGTTAGTCGAATCAGATGGCGATCTGGTTTTCAGGTTGTACCCATTGGTCGGTCCGGTTTTTAAAACTATATGTATTTATCAACTCATAGCTTATAAACTTTGTGTGTTTTATTAATTTGTATAATGTGTATAATAACATGTACTTTTCATTTGGATTAATTTTACTAAAAACAGGAATTATCAAAGGTTTTTGGTTCAACTGTATGTGAGTGGTGTATCAATCTAAAGCTTGTGGGTTCAAGTTTTGTTGAAAACATATGAGATAAAGTTTGTAAGATAAGTGGTGTAGGTCGGAAAAAATTGTCATTTTATTAAAATATATAGGGAGAATTTCATATATATCCCTCATTTATATATTGTATATGGAGCTATGAAGTATACATATGTTTTGTGTACCGAAATTGTTTATTACGGATCATAATAATATTCGTAACCCATGTGTACTAATATGTATTTTAAGGTTTTAATTATATATAAATTGGGTATTTGGACACATATGAAAATTTTAAGTTTTAGATTGGATATATATGAAATTTTCAAATTAGGTTGGATATATATGAAATTTTGAACCAAATGAGGGATATATATGAAATTTTCGTTAGATTGGATATATATGAAATTTTGAACCAAATGGGGATATATATGAAATTCTAAATATATATATATATATATATATATATATATATATATATATATATATATATATAAAATAAATAAAAAATGAGAAATTAAAAAGAAAAGAAAAGGGCCTAGTGATGAAGAGGTGATTGAGCACGTTAGAGTGTCATTGTTGACCAACCGGTTTTGAGTCATACCAATTTGTTTTAATGTTTCAACAATGACACAACAACTTCTTAGAAATTTGATTCAATAAAGAAATGACAAAACTGGCTGATTGTTTATCTTTTCGAAAGGGCAAACTGATTAATTATTATAGTGAAATGTATCCATAAAGCTATAAGATAATTTAAGTATTAGTTAGCAAACAAAATTACATTGAATTGTATCTATAAAGCAAATAAGATAAATTAAGTGCAAGTTAGGAAGATAAATTACACTGAAATGTATCAGTAAAGCTAATAAGATTATTTAAGAATTAGTTGGCAAATTAAAATTACATTAAAATGTATCTATAAAGCTAATAAAATAATTTAAGTATTACTTAGCAAATGAAATTACACCGAAATGTATCTATGAAGCTAATAAGATAAATTAACTATTAGTTAGCAAATGAAATTACACTGAAATGTATCTACAAAGCTAATAAGATCATTGAAGTATTAGTTAGCAAATGAAAATTACACTGAAATGTATCTATAAAGCTAATAAGATAATTTAAGTATTATTTAGCAAATGAAATTACACTGAATGGTATCTATAAAGCTAATAAGATAAATTAAGTATTAGTTAGCAAACGAAACTACACTGAAATGTATCTATAAAGCTAATAAGATCATTTATGTATTAGTTAGCAAATGGAAATTACACTGAAATGTAACTACAAACCTAATACGATAATTTAAGTATTAGTTAGCAAATGAAATTACACTGAAATGTACCTATAAAGCTAATAAGTTCATTTAAGTATTAGTTAGCAAAAGAAAATTACACTAAAATGTATCTATAAAGCTAATAAGATGATTTAAGTATTAGTTAGCAAATGGAAATTACACTCAAATGTATCTATAAAGCTAATAAGATCATTTAAGTATTAGTTAGCGAATGAAAATTACACTGAAATGTATCTATAAAGCTAATAAGATAATTTAAGTATTAGTTAGCAAATGAGATTACACTGAATTGTATCTATAAAACTAATAAGATAAATTAAGTATTAGTTAGCAAATGAAATTACACTGAAATGTATCTATAAAGCTAATAAGATAATTTAAGTATTAGTTAACAAATGAGATTACACTGAATTTTACCTATAAAGCTAATAAGATAATTTAAGTATTAGTTAGCAAATAAGATTACACTGAAATGTATCTACAAAGCTAATAAGATAATTGAAGTATTAGTTAGCAAATGAAATTACACTAAATTGTATCTATAAATCTAATAAGATATAATAAGTATCAGTTAGCAAATGAAATTACACTGAAATGTATCTATAAAGCTAATAAGATCATTTAAGTATTAGTTAGCAAATGGAAATTACATTGAAATGTATCTATAACACTAATAAGATAATTTAAGTATTAGTTACCAAATGAAATTACACTGAATTGTATCTATGAAGCTAATAAGATTAAATTAAGTATTAGTTAGCAAATGAAATTACACTAAAATGTAACTATAAAGCTAATAAGATAATTTTAAGTATTAGTTTGCAAATGAAAATTACACTGAAATGTATCTATAAAGCTAATAAGACAATTTAAGTATTAGTTAGCAAATGAAATTACACTGAATTGTATCTATAAAGCTAATAAGATAAATTAAGTATTAGTTAGCAAATGAAATTACACTGAAATGTATCTATAAACCTAATAAGATCATTTAAGTATTACTAGCAAATGGAAATTACACTGAAATGTATCTATAAAGCTAATAAGATAAATTAAATATTAGTTAGCAAATGAAATTAAACTGAAATGTATCTATAAAGCTAATAAGATAATTTAAGTATTAGTTAGCAAATGAAAATTACACTGAAACGTATCTATAAAGCTAATAAGATCATTTAATTATTAGTTAGCAAATGGAAATTACACTGAAATGTATCTATAAAGCTAATAAGATCATTTAAGTATTAGTTAGCAAAAGGAAATTAAACTGAAATGTACTACAAAGCTAATAAGATAATTTAAGTATTAGTTAGCAAATGAGATTACACTGAATTGTAACTATAAAGCTAATAAGATTAAATTAAGTATTAGTTACCAAATGAAATTACAATCGAAATGTATCCATAAAGCTAATAAGATCATTTAAGTATTAGTTAGCAAATGAAAATTACACTAAAATTTATCTATAAAGCTAATTAGATCATTTAAGTATTAGTTAGCAAATTAGTAAATGAAATTACACTGAAATGTCTCTATAAATCTAATAAGATAATTTAAGCATTAGTTTGCAAATGAGATTACACTGAATTGTATCTATAAAGCTAATAAGATCATTTAAGTATTAGTTAGCAAATGGAAATTACACTGAAATGTATCTATAAAGCTAATAAGATCATTTAAGTATTAGTTAGCAAATAGAAATTACACTGAAATGTATCTATAAAGCTAATAAGGTCATTTAAGTATTAGTTAGCAAATGGAAATTAAACTGAAATGTATCTATAAAGCTAATAAGATAATTTAAGTATTAGTTAGCAAATGAGATTACACTGAATTGTATCTATAAAGCTAATAAGATAAATTAATTATTAGTTAGCAAATGAAAATTACACTAAAATGTATCTATAAAGCTAATAAGATGATATAAGTATTAGTTAGCAAATAAAATTACACTGAATTGTATCTATAAAGCTAATAAGATAAATTAAGTATTAGTTAGCAAATGAAATTACACTTAAATGTATCTATAAAGCTAATAAGATCATTTAAGTATTAGTTAGCAAATGGAAATTACACTGAAATGTATCTATAAAGCTAATAAGATAATTAAATAATAGTTAGCAAATGAAATTACTTTGAAATGTATCTATAAAGCTAATAAAATCATTTAAGTATTAGTTAGCAAATGGAAATTACAATCGAAATGTATCTATAAAGCTAAATGGAAATTACAATTGAAATGTATCTATAAAGCTAATAAGATCATTTAAGTATTAGTTAGCAAATGAAATTACAAATTGAAATGTATCTATAAAGCTAATAAGATCATTTAAGTATTAGTTAGCAAATGGAAATTACAATCGAAATGTATCTATAAAGCTAATAAGATCAATTAAGTATTAGTTAGTAGTTATTATAGTGAAATGTATCTATAACGCTAATAGATAATTCAAGTATTAGTTAGCAAATGAAATTACACTGAAATGTATCTATAAAGCTAATAAGATAATTTAAGTATTAATTTGCAAATGAAATTACACTGAATTGGATCTATAAAGCTAATAAGATAATTAAGTATTAGCTAGCAAATGAAATTACAGTGAAATGTATCTATAAAGCTAATAAGATCATTTAAGTATTAGTTAGCAAATAGAAATTACACTGAAATGTATCTATAAAGCTAATAAGATAATTTAAGTATTAGTTAGCAAATGAAATTACAGTGAAATGTATCTATAAAGCTAATAAGATCATTTAAGTATTAGTTAGCAAATGGAAATTACACTGAAATGTATCTATAAAGCTAATAAGATCATAGTTAGCAAATGAAATTACAATGAAATGTATCTATAAAGCTAATAAGATCATTTAAGTATTAGTTAGCAAATGAAAATTACACTGAAATGTTTCTATAAAGCTAATAAGATCATTTAAGTATTAGTTAGTAGTTATTATAGTGAAATGTATCTATAACGCTAATAGATTATTCAAGTATTAGTTAGCAAATGAAATTACAGTGAAATGTATCTATAAAGCTAATAAGATAATTTAAGTATTAATTAGCAAATGAAATTACACTGAATTGTATCTATAAAGCTAATAAGATAATTAAGTATTAGCTAGCAAATGAAATTACACTGAAATGTATCTATAAAGCTAATAAGATCATTTAAGTATTAGTTAGCAAATGAAAATTACTCTGAAATGTATCTATAAAGCTAATAAGATAATTTAAGTATTAGTTAGCAAATGAAATTACACTTAAATGTATTTATAAAGCTAAGAAGATCATTTATGGAAATTACACTGAAACGTATCTATAAAGCTAATAAGATAATTTAAGTATTATTTAGCAAATGAAATTATAATTAAATGTATCTCTAAAGCTAATAAGATAATTTAAATATTAGTTAGCAAATGAAATTACATCGAATTGTATTTATAAAGCTAAAAGATAATTAAGAATAAGTTAGCAAATGAAGTTACAATCGAATTATATATATAAAGCTAATAAGATCATTTAAGTATTAGTCAAACAAATAAAATTACATTGAAATGTATCTATAATGCTAATAAGATAATTTAAGTATTAGTTAGCAAATGAAATTACAATTAAATGTATCTATAAAGCTAATAAGATAATTTAAATATTAGTTAGCAAATGAAATTACAATCGAATTGTATTTATAAAGCTAAAAAGATAATTAAGAATTAGTTAGCAAATGAAATTACATCGAAATATATATATAAAGCTAATAAGATCATTTAAGTAGTCAGCAAATAAAAATTACATTGAAATGTATCTATAAAGCTAATAAGATCATTTAAGTATTAGTAGTAGTTATTATAGTTAAATGTATCTATAAAGCTAGTAAGATCATTTAAGTACTAGTATCAGTTAGCACATGGATCACATTTCTTCTGTTCATGTTACTCGGAGTCGATTTTTGACTTATATACGCAGCCTAACCGTTTTCGACCTTACTTTAGGCCACTATGAATATGTAAATAGCGAGGTTTAAATTTTTAACATTTTTCACAAAATACTACTAGACCTTTTGGCGGCTATTTAAAAAAAATGGTAAAAATAACTAATTTTACAAACATATTTCACAAAATACTTAAATTTTATCTAAAATATCAAACTACTCATGAAAGTAGCAAAATCTTGCTAATTTTTAAAAAATATCTCAAGACTTTTTAAAACTAGTAAGGTTCCTCTTACTAATTTTTATTAAATAAAATGGCAAACCTTGTTAATTCAGAAAAATTGCAAGACTTGCTAATTTTTTTTTCTTCGAGAAATCGTAAGGCCGATCTCGCTTATTTTCAACCCTGCGGTATTTTAGCCTTACTAGCAAGACGTTGCTAGTTTCATGGGTAGTTTGCTTTTTGATAAAAATTTGATATTTGATAAAATATGTTTGCATAGTTGATTTTTTTTGTCCATTTCTTTTATTTTTATATACCGACTATATATAAATTAGTTCTTAAAAAATCCATTAATTGACAAACGAAATACTACTTCCGTTTTAAAATAATTGTCTTGTTTTGACTTTTTTTTTTTTTTTTTTATCAACTTTGACTTTAAATATTTTGTGTTATATAATAATTGATGAAATTATATTAATGAAAAAACATTTAAAACCCGATCACTTTGCATCAAATATTATATAATAATAAAAAAATAGTTAAAGTTAAAATTGAAAAAAGAAATTAAAAGGTCAAAACGAGATAATTATTTTGTGACAAAAAGAATATACTAAGACACTTTAGAAATGTATGTTTTTATCTCCTCACAAATTGTCTTTATTGTGATATAAGTGATTAAAATATATGTTTTTATCTCACAAAATTGTCTATTGTGATATATAATTAGTCGGTCTACAGAATGTGGCTTGCAAGACAGTACACTACACATACGTTGAAGCATATAATCAAAGCATATTCTAATCTTTGTATCTTCCTTTAATATCAAATTAAACAAAAAATATTACTATTCATTTCATATTTACAATTTTTCTCTTTCAACTTCATCTAATCATTGATTTTGCATTTGAACTCATATAATTTAATTTTTGCACATGATATATCACAATTTATCCCCTTAAACTAAATATAACCTTTTATTTTGTGTTAAAACTTATGTAAATTTAAATTTTGCACTGATATGTTAATATAGTCGTGTCGCGCAACGGAGGCAATAAAACCTTGTTTATATCATTGTTTACAAAACATTGTCAACCAACTGTCAATATATTATAAATTTTTTTACTCTCTCAATTATTCAAATTTGGCATAATTACAATATTGCATGATCATTTAAATAATAAAAGGCATAAAAAATTATGGTGTTGTTGTCTAATTGGTGATATTTTATTATGAGCTTATAATTATGGTCATAATGCTGTCGTGGGTGATGTTGCTTTTGATTTATTTTAATTTAGAAAAAAAATATTATATTATTTCGTCAATATTGATACAGTATTATTTTTATTTTTTGCTCCATGTTTCAAGTTTTCAACATATTCCTTTTCCAATTGTGTCGGTGCTTCATACTCTGAATTTAATATTTCTAGAAATTCGTAAATTCATGTTTCCACCACTCACACCTTTGAACTATTTACGTATCCGTACATTTTTAATTAAATTATTATTCTCTATGTAGTGAACGTCGTGTATATTCAACCAAGAATTTAATACGAGTTTGTTTGTTCCCGTAAAATATACCCGCCAAAATCTTTTTATGTTTTTTACGGTGCAAAGATGGCGTGGTAAATAGTTATGTACGGTAAATTTACTTTACGGACTCAAACAAAGGCAAAATATCGTGTAGAATACTAAACTTAAGGTTGTCAAAATCGCGATCCTGCTCGTAGGATCGTACGATCCTACACACAAAAAACGATCAGGATCTTAACAATATCGTAATCCGAGCAAAGATCGTGGGATCGTAGCGTAAGATCGGATCGGATCGTATAGAATCGCCTAATAAGAGTTTTTTTTTTTTTTTTTTTTTTTTTTTTTGTATATTTACTTATTAAGTATAAGCTAATGTCTTAAAGCTTAATGACTAAGAATTTTCAAAAATTATTATTTTGGTGCTATTAATTAATTGTCTCTTGCAAGATTAATGAGTCAGAAATCATTATGCTTTTATGAACTATTTGAAATAGTTTAGATGTGTCTTTTGGGTTTATTATAAAAACGATTTCGTCTTTTGAAATGTCATGAACTTTGTTTTCAAGTAAACTATCTACATATCTTGACCCAATTTTATTCATATTTTATTTTATGTTACATATAAAAGCATGAATATTCCAATTTAATTTATTTGTTCATCAAGAAAAATTTCAAGAATATTATCGAATATTCTAATTTAATTTATTTGGTCATCAAGAGAAACAAAATTGTGTCATTTCATTATAAATTACGTCGTTTCATTTTCGTGACTGATCCTTTTATCTTTTTCATTAATCTATATATTTAAAAAAAATTATAGAATCACGTGCTAATAAATTAACATTATCTTTTGCATAAATGTTATAACACAAAACCTATAATAAAGAAAAACATTAAAACAAGAAGTAGGAGCACCTTTCACATATGTAGTAACTTTTGCAAGATGATTGAATATATATAATATTCTACTACTACGAGATTGAATATATAACTTTTCTTTATCATCCATTTAGATTCGCTTATCGTATGAAATATTATGTAGAAGTATAAAACTACAACCCCTATACAAAAATATATACATTTTCATATGATCTTACGATCCTGATCCGATCATACGATTACGATCTTGCAAAGCCGAAAACGATCATAGGTAGGATCCCGATCCTGACAACCTTGGCTAAACCCACCTAAGAAATCTACACAAAATTAATGCTAATGATGCACGTTGAACGATTAGTAGATTTTAATGCCGCTTTCTCTTTTTCTAAACCAATCCGCTAACACAGCAACATGTTGATTTTTTGTGTGATTTTTTAATGTGAGTCTAGCATTTTCTAAAAATAGTTGACGTTTATGTTGTAAGAAAAGAGGTAAAAATGTACCACATAAATATATGGCAAATGACATGCATAGTCCTCAATACAATGTCTAACTTTTAGTTGTCAACATGTTATTTTCGAAAGAGCTTGTAAAATATTATGAAGCTCTTTAAGAATAAAATCATTGCGAATAAAATATAACCAAAATATGGGGATTAAAGTTCTTTAACTTAAGTCTTAACTTTTATTCCATCTTGTAATCGTGATGATGTACAATTTATAAACTTAATTTTAGCTTAGTTCAACCATGTGTCGGCATAACTCGGTATTCTTTAGCGGTATTATATATATTCAATTCGAGTTATCATTCAGGACATCATTGTTTTCGGTTGTCACAATGGTTTTCACCTTCGTGATACATGCAATTTTGATCGACAAATATAGTATTTTCAGAGTGACTTCTTTCGCTATTTATAGTATTATTCGCTTAGTGGCTCGTGTGCTCGTGGGGACGGAGTGGATGAAACTTTCATCGGGTTCAATACCTAACGGCTACACCGCTCCCACCCCTTAGAGTCTTGAAAACTTGGGATAAATCGAGTTTAGAACCCGAACAAATGCATTTTGTTTCTTCTTTTTTTGTCTTTTATGAAATTTGGGTTAGGCAGAGGATCGATCTTGGCTCAGCCCAGTTAGGGTAGTGTTAGGGTAGTATTGGGGTAGTTTTGAGGCGGAAGGTTTTTATTGGACAGAGGTGACGCAGACCCTCGCAGACAGTGGTAAACTACCACTCCTCCCCTCATCAATTCCATCTTCGCCTAAATTTGAGTTCCTTGTCGTACTTGCACGAATCTTGGGTTGAAAGTACCTTTTATCATGGTTCTTACCTTAAGAACTTGTCTTTTTGCCATACTATACTATTTATGATCATGACAAGCAAGAAAGCAGTCATTTATTCTTAATGGTCATATTGCCGGAAGTCTATCTGGAAGCACTTTCCTTACTCTCGGGTTTACCAAAAAGTAGGAGTATAATCTATTTACATTTTACCTCTCCCCGCTTAGAAAAGTTGTTGTTGGTGGTGTGTAAATACTGTTTAATTCCGAAGTTATTCTAACATAATTTCGTTTTTTTTAACGTGTCTTGCAGGAACGTATCATCATTGGGACGACGGGACCCATGAAAAAAGACGTTCGGACCCACGAAAAATACAATTTTCAAATAAAATATGTGGGTCCGGACGTCCTTTTCGCGAGTCCTCCGCTTTTTAGTGTCTTCTGCTCAAAGACATGTTAAAAACCCTTTAGTTTTTACTTGGGTTATGATAATGTATGTATATTCGATAATCATAATAGGGATTACAATGAGTATATAAATACATAGATGCTAAGTAACCGGGCTTGGCCCAATACATAATACTAGTCTACTAACAGTGTACATGTCTATAAATTTGGTTGGTTAGATACTAAAGCACATGAAACATCAGAATCAATTTCATCATAAATTACAAAGGGTCCTACTAAAAAGACACTAAATAAACACTGGTCAAACCTTTTTTTTTCAAATTGTGCAGTCAAAATCTTGGAAAAAACAAAAAACTATCACTTGATTTTGTAAATTTTTAACATTGAAAATATAATTTTTTTTAACAAAAAGCTATCACTTATAGTTGTATATATGTATACGCATGGACAAATTCTAGCATATAGTGGTTCGTAAATTTTTATTTGTTCTGAAATTGATTTTAGACTATACAACACGCCACATTAGTCTTACTTGAAAACTAAATTGTTTGTGGAATATGATGGCTCGTAAATTTTTTCCTTGTTCTCAATTGTTAGTGGAATATGATGGTTCTTAATATTTTGTTGTTCTCAATTGTTAGTGGAATATGAATGGGTTTCTAAAATAAAAAATTATTGCTAAGTTAATCCACACTATAATGATTAATGAAAGCCTCTTACACGGGCAAAGTGATCATAAACATGTACGACATATGTAATGTAAGGTCATAGCCAATTACTACGTTTTATACATTCTTTATTACTAGTATTAAGTTTTTATACAAAATTTTTACGTTTTGTACGTTTTCATAACTTTTTACGTTTTTCTACGTTTGGATACGTTTATTGGTGACAAGTGTACATTTTTATACGTTTTTGTACGGACAAAAATGGATAAAAACAAACGTAAACAATTAAAAACAAACGAAGACGGTTAAAAATAGATAAAAACGTAAAAAATGTATAAAAACAGTCAAAAACGTATAATAACGGATAAAAACATATAAAAACAGGAAAAAAACGTATAAAAACCTATAAAACCGAACGGATTCGAACGAAAAAAATATAAAACGAACGACAACATACAAGCTTCAAATTAAAATATCACTCGTTAAAGTAAGCTCATGCTACCAAGCTTCAAAATAAAACACGAATTATGGCGTTTGTTAACTACATGCATACACAAATTAGGATTGTATTGTATGTTTTATTAAGATGGCATGTACAGTTATATATATTTGGATAAGTTATATATAATTAGTAAAATTATCTCTAAGGTGTTGGCGAATAGGCTCAAGAGGGTCTTAGATAAAGTGATTTCTGTCAATCAATCGGCTTTTCTGAAAGATAGACTGATTATTGATGGTCCTCTTATTATAAATGAGATGGTCTCATGGGTGAAAAAGAATAAAAGCAAGGCGTTCGCTTTTAAAGTCGACTTCAACAAGACTTATGATAATGTGAATTGGGAATTTCTGATTACGATAATGTCTCAAATGGGGTTCAAGGACAGGTGGTGTAAGTGGATAAAGGGCATTCTTTCATCCATGAGATCGGCGGTGCTTGTTAATGGCTCTCCGACCTTCAATTTCAATGCTCAAAAGGTATGCGACAAGGCGATCCCATATCGCCTTTTTATTCTCGATTGTAATGGAAGGCCTATCTAGCATTATGAGAAAAGCCCATGTGTCGGAGATCATGAAAGGGTTTGAATTTCTAACAACGCCCTATTATTTCACATTTATTATATGCGGATGATTGCTCTTTCTTGGGGGATTGGTCGGTCTCAAATTTAATGAACGTTATCAGAATCCTTAGGTGTTTTAACGTGAGCTCGGGCCTTAGCATTAACATAGGTAAATCGCATTTGATGGGCATTGGGGTCGAAGAGATGGAAGTTAGCAGGATGGCGAATCTTATGAAGTGCAAAGCTGGGAGTTTTCCATGTGATTATCTGGGTCTCAGGATTGGGGGCAATATGAACCGTATAAGTAGCTGGGAATTTATGTTTGATATTTTTTAAAAAAGGCTATCTAGATGGAAAGCCTCCTGCCTCTCCATTGGGGGGAGGATTACTTTGATCAAGGCGGTCATGGAGAGTCTTCCAACGTTCTACTTTTCTTTATTCGTTGCTCCTAATAGAGTCATTGACTTATTGGAAGGTATTATTAGAACATTTTTATGGGGCTGGGATAACGAAAAATCGAAGATCCATTGGGTTGCTTGGGATAAAGTGGCTTCTCCGATTGACAAAGGCGGGCTTGGCCTGGCTAAGCTCAAGGAGAACAACAATGCGTTAATTGCTAAGTGGTTGTGGAGATACAAGAATGAACCTAATAACCTTTGGAGAAAAGTGATCGACTCGGTGCATGATACAAAGAGAAGCTGGTCTCTAATCCCTTGTCGTAAGAATTATGCTAGTGTTTGGGTCAATATTGTTAAGGCTATTTCCAAGATTAAGGTGGGTGATGTGTATTTGAATCAAATGTTAAAGGTATTTGTGGAGATGGAAGAGATATTCGGTTTTGGCTTGATCCCTGGACCAGCAACATTCCCTTCAAGGATAAGTATCCGGCCTTATTTAAGAAAGAAAAGATAAGAAATGTAGGGTGAACGAGAAGTTTTGTAGGGATAAAAATTGTTCTGCCCTTGTCGAATTGGGGAAGCTTAGTGCCGAAGAAGAAAGTGAAATGGAAGAGATGCAAAAAGACATGGGAGGGACGGTCCTAAGGGAGGTGATGGATAAATGGGAATGGAAAGGAAGGAGTCAAAAAATCTTCAGCGTTAAAGGTGTTAAAGACTTCATCCAAAGCCAAAGCGACTACAGCAGCAGATTCGTCTTTAAATGGTCGAAATGGATCCCGAAGAAATGTAACATCTTCATGTGGAGGCTCGGGATGGATAGGATCCCTACTGGGTTGGCGCTTAAGGACAGAAACTGCGTCTTTGGGCCCATTTCGTGCGCTTTATGTGGAGATGTGGATGAATCTGCTGAGCACTTGTTTTGCTCATGTAAAGTGGCGATGGAAGTGTGGTACAGGATTGGTCGTTGGATCAACGCCCCTCCCGTTTACATGTTTTCGATCAAAGACATTTTTGATATGCACAAGTGGGGAACAATGGATAAGAAGAAAAGGAAAGTTATTAAAGGGGTTATTTTCATCACGTGTTGGTCTATTTGGAAAGCTAGGAACTCGAAGAAGTTTGACAATGGAAACATTGAGGTTAAAAGGATCATTTTAGATATTATGGGTTTCGGTTTCTTGTGTTATAAAAACCATGGGGGGAATTCTAGTATAAGTTGGGACAAATGGTGTAAATTTGATTTGATGTAATGGTTTTGTCCGTTTTGTGCCCCTTCGCTTGTTGGCGTCGGTTGGCTTTGATGTGAATAACAGTTAAACTTTCAAAAAAAAAAAATATATTTGGATAAGTAAATAAGAAAAAGGAAATTTAAATATGAATAATGATTTGAGATAATTATATAAAAACTTTAATGAAAAGATAAAAACATTAATGATTAGTATAATAATTAAGATGATATTAATGATTAGTAATTAATTGATGTTTATTAAGTGGAAATATGGTGTAGATTTAGCAAGGCCCATTACAAAATAATGATCAATACGACTCACAAAGACACAATGCACACACTTCCTGAATATGGGAATGTGGAGTAGTACTTTTTTAAGAAAAAATTACAATTTGTTAAGAAAGTTTACGTTGTCGAAGTGGCTAGTTATTAGTTTTTTTCGAAAGAAAACCAAATTCAAACCAAATCTTAGGATGTGTTTCTTTGACTATTGCAACTTTAAAATCAATGTTATAATATTTAATTATTTAATTCAAACTAAAGATGGTCTAAGTAATTTATGTATATTCTCAAAATCACTTTATAGCAAATGCCATTCATTGTCTATTTTTTAAAACAATACTTTGATAAAAATAATGTCTAAAATTAATTACTTTATTTCTAACTTTATAATAAACATTAAATATAGCTATTGCAATACACCTAACACTTTTATAGTTCTAAAATGTTGAATTGGAAAAAAAATTAATGCGTACTATTAACTTTTTATTAATACATCCAACACACTATTTTGAGGGAAAAAAATTTGTACAAGCTATTGCATGCAATTTGTTTAGTATCTATTACTATACTATTTTGAGGAAAAAAACAAATACTATACCACATGGCTTAGTGATCAACTAATATTGAAATAAAATAGATATAAATATAGTGCCTTTTTTAATAAAAATAATCCATCTATAAAAAAAAGTTTATTAGGTGTAAACACTAGAAAGATAACCAAAACTTTCCTTAACATCATCTAAGCAATAGATGTTCACTCAATTATCTGCAAAGAAAAAAAAGGATAAGTGTTGTTCCCCGTTCACTATTGTTTAAAACAGTTTAGAAAATATAAAACAAGTTAATAGTGAACAATGACTGAAATTAACGTAAGTAAAACACACTAGATAATTTTCAACATCATATTCTTTAGTAGAAATTAATAAAAAAGAATCGTTACCCAAGTACTTGCGGAATAGTACTTGGGATTGAAATGACAAAGTTTGGTGACTCTCTCTAAGCTCGGGCTAAGTCCGAGCACAACTCTTAGAGCCCACCGAGCTATCTCGGGAACTAAGTTAGAGTTGGAGGAGTGAAAAGATGGCTATGCGTGTATATGTGTTTTACAATTCCAAGCTTAATCTTTTCACTCCATATATTATGCTATTTATACATGTATGATTTTGACTCTTTCTAAGTGACAACCGACATCATACGTAAGACAAAATATTGATGCATTTTGTCTCTGTTTACAAAGACTATTCTAGGTAAGAGACAAGACTACTTTCCTAAGCTCGATGATGACACCGAGCACGATCTTTGCTATTGGGAAAGTTGACTTTGGTTGATAAGTACGTCGTCTTATCCGATTCAAACTTATCTCGCCATGTCCCGCTCTTTCTTCGCCTTACATCCTTCGCCTTCTACTTGGTTTGTCTTGATAGTAAGTAGTTGGAGAGAGTCGTAGGGATTCGGTGAGTTATTGTCATCACCACCGAATCCATCATCTTCTTGACTCGCCTTCACCCTTTAAGTTCCGCCTCATCGAGTGGAGAGACTTCTTCTTCGCCTCATACCGAGTATCCCGAAGATGACTCACCGAGAGACTATGCACTCGGTCACTGTTAGTGTTTAACGGACTAAACACTTGGGCTATTTTCTATTCAAATCCTAGATTAAGGGGTTTGGGTATTCTCGAACCCAACGGTCTCCCCTATTCGATATACAAATAGCCTAAGTGTTTGATCGATGTAAGTGAGCAAATGGCTTCTTCTTACATCGAATGTACTAATGAATACAATAAGGAACACCAATATTTTAACAAAACATACATCCTTTATTAATCAAATTACAAGGTTCCTATCACTAGTACAAAAGATAAATCAAAATGATGTCGGTTGAGATGGATCCCCCTGCTTCAAGCTTTGGTTTCTTTTGAGAGTGTTTCTTTGTCGGTGCTCTCTTATCTTGGCATTCGTGTCTTGGCGTAACACGATGTTTCTTTGGGTTTGGATTTGAGAGGCCACCGGTATGTAGCTCAAGATTGCGCCCACACCATCCCGATCAATATCACTCCATCTTTGAAATGTTGGGTTTCCATAGACATCAATGTGGAATAGCCCTTTTCGTGCTTTTCAATCACTAGGCGGTTCACGAACTTGACACCTTATGGCGGTTCCTGTTGCATTCGAGTCCGTGCACTTTTATCTCGGTGGAACTCAACCTCTTTCTTTACTCGTGATGACCGTGGTTGAGATCCTTGTGGTGCGATTAAGGCGGTGAATTCCCATTGTCTTTGGTGTATCTCGCCTTTCATACCTCTTATCGAGCATCTTCATCGCCTCCTTAACCGCCGATTTTGCTTCTTCTCTATTATTGGATCGAGTTCATTGAGTTCGGTGATCCCAAAGTCGGTGAATTTTGGGGATCATGAACCTCAAAATGTCTTTATCATCCCCCGTAGACGTTCATTGCCGGTGGTTTAGACTGGGATGATTTTGACATCGATGATCTTCTCGTGCGATCTTCGATTGTCATTGTCCAATTATAATGGTAAATTCTTGATTTCACGATGGTCGCAGTTCTTTTGTTCTTTTCATCCAAGCGCTTTTCATTTCACCATTTTCTTCGCTCGAGCATCCTTGAACCTCCGTCTGCGACCCTTTTCAAGCTTCTTTGAATCAATTCCCACATTCTCGACTTCTTTGGCAATCACTTGAATCGGTGCTTCCTTAGTCTTCTTATCGTCCTCGACTTGTTTCAATCTCCTTTCTTCTTTAGCAAGATATTTAGTTAGGCTGTTGAGGTGTGAGAAGGTATTCCGTGTCACCAATTTTGTAGGAATCTTCTCGTGCTCGATGGTTGTCATTATGCCTTTTCCTTTGTCCTGGCCCGAGGAAGATGATGCAACCAAGGGTGGTGTTGTTGTCATGAAAGGTCCCTCGAACTTTCAAAATGTCAAGTTTGGTCCTGAAATTTGAAAATGACAAACCGGTCCTTGTACTATTGGAACTTGTCAATATTGGTCCCTTGTTACAACTTTGGAAAATTACGTGATTGGTCCTCAAGATATCGAAATTGCACAAAAGGTCCTCACAACAACCTAAGCCTAGACTTGTCAAGCATTTTGATCCCCGCAAAACCTCGCTTTGACCCCTGTCACACCTTTTGACCCTTGGTCAAATCCAACAACCAACACTTTTCCCTCCCACCGCTTCTTCCCATCGACCAAGTATGTCTGCAATCGCTTCTCCCAACACCCATCACCTCACCTTATCACCTTCCACTCTCACCCCTTCATCATATCACCTATCCACCCCCTACCGCAAAATTCAGAGAGGAGGTCAAATTTCAAATTTTCCCATAAAATTGACAAAGTGGCCAAAATCCACAAAAGGACCCAATAGCTCGAATGCTGGGATCCACTCAGAGACGCGTGCAAGACTCTTTGAAGTATAAAGAGAAGAAGAAAGATGAAACAAAGAGTTAGTTTTATAAAATTTTCTTAATGTCGTTTTAAGCTTAACATGTCTTAACTAGTTCTCAATTGTATTTTCCAATTTATTTGTATCAAACAAAAGCATTCAAGTGTTTTGCAACTCTTTTTAAGTGTTAATTCAAGATAATGTTCATTTTCCATCTTTTGTGCTCATCGTTGAAATTTCAAATCTCAAACTCCTATGTCAAAGATGTTGAAGCTTATTTATAAGCTTAAACAAGCTTATGCTAGCTTATTAAAGCTTTATAAGCTCATATTACAGCTTCAAGGAAATATGATACATGGTCAACAAAAGTCAACTGTGAGTGCAATTGACTTGGTGATGGTATGTGGGTGATGCAGATGTTGATTAGGGTTGGAAATAGCTTAGTATAGTGATCTTGGGTTCTGGTTTTGGCCTGCAAACAATTTGGACCTATGTGAGTGTTTGTCTCATTTTACATTTTCAATCCATTTTGCATGTTGTGTTTGTCTAAGTATCTGTGGTCACCAATAGTTGTAACTTGTTTATTAAGCTGTATTAGGGATAGCTGAACTTAGTTTAAGTGTCTGCTAGAGTTGGTTCAATAGTTGGTTTAGATTAAATTGCAAATCAGTTAAGTAAAGGTGTGTTTGGGTCTACTGTCTAACCTGTCTTTTAGGTTAGTTCAGAACTTAAGTCTTGTTGATATATGCTTGTTTAGTTCATTTAAGCCCACATCTGTCTTCATTTTGCACTTGCTCACAGTCAAAGTCAAGATTCCATTTCATATGATTTAGCAGCTTAACTGTTGATGTTTTTGCAAATCCAAAACTTGTTTTGTGCCTCAAATCCATAGAGTTAGGTTGTAGTAGCTTTATTTCATATATTTACATCATTCTCAGGCCTTAAATCCAGATCAAACTTCAAAATAGTCAACATTTCATGTTTACCTTAAAAGTCAAAATTGCAAAATCTCAGTTTTGGCCAATCTAGGGTGATTTTTATCGACTCATTTCTAAATCAATTTAAGTGAATCTTGTGGCTTTTAAAACTTCGTTGGTCTACTTTCTTGTCACCATTTTATTAGATTTTGCAAATTTTCTTAAGCTTCTAAAGAGCTTGTCAAATGGCCCAAGTGCGCCTGCTGTAGGCATCAAGTCCGCACAGACTTGTCCGTGTCTTGCAAGAGCTTGCAATTGGCTCATAAGAGCTTCTCTAGGTCCGAGCTTTGGACTTAGATAGTTGGCCGTGTCTTCTCCAAGTTCCAATTGCCGGTTTCCTTTTCACTTATCTTTTAGCTTTTGCATAAGCTCAAAATTGCCACTTGAAAACTGTTTTAATTATTTGCTCAAAACCTCAAATCTCAGAGATTGCAAATCAGAGGTTTAAGCTTGTTGTTATTTGTTGCATTTTGGTTCTTCTTGCATAATATAGTTCCTGTTTTCAGTTGGTGCTCATTGGTCTCCATTTGCTTATCCAAGTGCTTATTTCAATAAGCACTTGTACATCAGTTCCATAATTCCACACATAAGCACATGTTTTTCCATTTTTCTTAGATTCCTAATAATATTTTAGACTTTTCCTGAAATTTTCATATTTTTCCAAGCTTGTTTGCTATTTTTCTTAATTTAAAAACAGTTTTTAGGTAATTTAAAATAGCTTTTAATACAATTAAATCAGAAAAAGTCCAAAAAAATAATTTTTCATTTTTATTAAGTTTAGATAAATATAAAAAGTAAAAAAAGTAATTTTCCATATTTTTCATAGTTTATTTTGTAATTTTTAGTAATTTAATTAGTTTTAATAGTTTAAAATTCCTAGAAGATACAAAATAATCGTAAAAATACAAAAATAGTTTTAAAATTCTCTTTGATATTTTAGATTTTTCCAAGTTATAATTTTATTTTTCTAGCTTTATTTCCTATTTTCTTGTATTTTAGGCTATTATTAATTAGTTAAAATAGTTTTTAATTAATAATAAATAGATAAATAGTTATAAAAATAATTTTCTTTTCTATAAATTTTCTTTTATCATTAGGATTGTAAAATGTATTTTCATATTATTAGGATTTATATTGTGTAAGTTTCACGTTTTATTCAGACGTTACGTAGTTTTTAATTCGCTTTATAAAAACATAAAACAAAACATCATTTTACAAATAGTGATAGCATTTATTTAATAGAATTTATCTTTTAATTTCCTTTAATTTGCATTTAAGCCCATGAGTTTATGGGCTTTTCCTTAGTTATAATCATATTCAAATCTTTTCCCGCTCAAATCTCGATCACTACACGTTTGACTATTCTCGCACACTGTTGGGACTTAACGACCGGGAAACACTATACTCTCCCGATCTTCATTGCATTCGTGCTTGAGCGGTTTAAGTCGACACGGTCCGCCATTCACAAGTGGCGGGCTCGAGTGATTTGAACACTGTTTGCACGCATCATTGTCATGATAGGTGTAGTATTTGTCGCTGTTGTTGTTGTTGTTGTTGATGTTTGTGGTGGAAGTGATGAGATGGGTATTGCCGAGATCTGGTGGTGTTGGCTCCCCTCGGTGTGAAGTGGAGTTTCTTCAACAATATTCTCCCCCACTGCTTCCGGAGGCCGGTGAGGCAGAGTTAGTGTTGGTGCTAAGGGGACTGAGTCGCTTGACCCTTGAAGGCTTGATAAATTTCAAGAATCATGGCCTTTATGTCTCAAGTATCCGCTTAAATACCAGTGACTTTGGCTTCCAAGTTAGCCCGAGATTCCTCCAGCGGTCATTCGGGTCCAAGATTCCAGCCATAGAAGATGAGGCCTGAGTCAAAGTAGCCACCGAGTAGTCAAAGAGCCCAATGTAGCTCAAGAGACTGGATCAAGATTGAAGACCCGAACATTTGCAGATTTTAGGGTTTCGATCGATTCGGTGAGGTTGGATGATTGTTTCAAGTATGCCTCAAGAGCCTCCAAAGACTTTAGAGTCGAGCGATGGGTCTTCTTTGACAGATTCCCCGATTTCATCTATCACAGTTAACACCTCAAGATGTCTCAAGAATTTAGCCAAATTTTCATCCACCGTGAATGGTGTCATACATCAAGTCCCCGAGCTCATGAACATTTTCATCAAAGGCTTGGACCTCGCCTTCGATCTCGCATAACTTGCACCAAATTTCAAGATGTTGTTCCCACAATGTATAGTGATCCCCGAGTATAATTTCCTTGAAGCTTTGGTGATCCATCGAACCGCTTGTCTTTCAGTAAGTGGAAGAACATTGTCAAACCGCTTGAATTCATCGATTTGGATGAGGAGGCGAAGCATTGTCTTCGTGTTGAAATGGGATTCAAGATGTTCGTTGGATCAGCCGAGGTTCTTGTTCGATTGAACCTCGCTTCCACTTCTTCCCCGCCGATAAAATTTCATCATCGTGTCAAGAAGCTCATCTTCGAAAAAAAGATTCCAAAGAATATCGCAGAATCAACAAGCGGGTTGGCGATGGGTTCCATATCAGTGATATTAATCCTCCGAGTCTTTGTCCCCTTGACACCTCGGACATCGTGGAGTTTCCGGTGCCTTCTCGGAGTCGATTGGTTTTGGGTTCCATATCGGTTGTTCCTTTCCTCCGAGTCTTTGTCCCCTTAGACCCCGAGACACCGATTGGTTTTTTCCAAAGCCTTTAGAGTCATGATGATGATATCCCTATCGTGGGTTGTTTGGTTCCTCCGAGTCTTTGGGGTCGATCGGTGTGCCTCGGACAAAGGCTTGATTTGCTAATGTCATCACCGGGCGTAGTGGAAGGCGCTCCCCACCGGGTTGTATGTTTCCTCCGGATCTTGGGAGTAGTGGTTGTGACCAAGGCACCGACCGTGATGTATCGGTGTCCTTCGTTGTCACGGGTGGATGATGCCCGGTCACCAATGGGTGTCTATTCAGTCTGGGGCTTTTGTGCCTCTTAGGTCAGGTTCTAGAAGCCTCGTGGCCCCGAGACTTGGGTTTAGTCTTAGTCCCACCGAGACTTCCCTTTCTTTTAGGAGCAGGGGTTTGAGACATCGATCCCTCCGATTGTTTACATCAATCATATAGGCCGCCGCTCAATATCGGGGACTTGGGATGGGTCTTTTGAAAGTTTGATTTACTCAGATGCCGGGTAAAGCACAAATTTTCCATCCCGAGGGTAATTGCAACCCAAGAACACTTAGAAGCACAAGAGACAAATCTAGGATATGAGACATATTTTGCCCTAGATTTGCTCTATAGCTTAGTTACGAGATCATCAGAATGATCTCCCTAATGTCGACATTTACCCCATTCATCAAACAAGAAGCCATCATCAACTGAATAGAATTAACTTGTTCAGTTGATGAGTGGTTCCCGCCGAGACCCGAATCACAAAAGTGAATAAGATCCTCCAAGCCACGGGAATGAATTTTTAGTGCATGGGGTTCTGCCCAAAAGTTTGGCTCTAAAGCAATTGCTTTAACCCATCCTTCATCTGTTGTGGGTTCGGGGATGGCGACATAAACACCCTTATTATAGTCTAACCTCAAGAGGTGGAAAACGTTTTGTAATCCGGGTGATGATTGTTTCCCATCAAAAGACTGAATTTAATGAGATACCCTTAGTGGTCGAGGTTAGTCTCATTAGTAGCGGTGTCGGGTCATAGGCCACGGCCGCTGCCCAAAACTCCCGAGGAGGTTTTGGTAAACAATAGAGGAACATCGAACAAAGGCATTTTCAAAGGCGTTAAACAAAAATTTCATAATGTCTTTATAGGTCGACATTTGTGGGTATTCAAAATCGCTTATGACATTATTGGTTTTAAATTCAACATTAGTAAGATCCCCACCCCATTGCAGTATCATCAAGAGATTGAGTTCTTGCCATTTCCATTTGAAATAGTTTTTTAGGGTTTTGAGAAAACTTGACAAGACAACCAAAAGAATTTTTGAATCTCGAAGTTTTGATGAAAATCTTTGTAAATGTTTACAATGAAGGTTTTTCTGAAATAGGGTTGAAGAACACAATGATTTCGGGTTTGAAAGAGATTTTGATGAGTTTTGTTTGCGTAAATCAATTGTGTGTGTTTTAATATTTATGAGAGGGTATTTATAGAGTGGTGAGAGGGGTGGTTTTGCATGAACGTGGATATGTAAAGACGGTTTTGAAAACGTTTGAAATTCCACATTTAATGCCACCCACCACTACCCGCATGAGAAAATCCCGTATTTCAAGGGAAATTGCAAAGGCACGTTAAAAGTGCACTTTAAAGAATAAAATATCCATAGGATATTTTATGTGAGAGAAGGCATTTAATGCCAAGTGGGATGAGGTAAGTGAGAGACCCCCGACAAGAAGACACATATTCCTATATTAAATTGGCATAGTTACCAACCTAGGACATTTAAGTAATCGATACTTGGATCATTTAGTTACTCATTCAATGCTCAATATCAATCGTCAGGTCCCCGAATGAGTCTTACTCATTCAAAGGAGAGGATGTTTTGTGGGTTTCGTTCAGGAAGAGGAACCATTTCGAGAGAACTTATCGAGATTGATTTCGGATGCCCCGACTTTCAATGTCAAGCATTCCCAATTCAACTTTCGCCTCTCAAGGTAGGTTCATCCAATGGTTTGGTGAAGATATCACCAATTGATATTCGGTAGGGATGAAATGGAGTTCTATGTCTCCTTTCATTATGTAGTCCCTGATGAAGTGATATCCGATATCAATGTGTTTGGTTCTTTGATGAAGGACGGGGTTGTTGGAGATTGCAATTGCACCGGTGTTGTCACGTAAGATGGGTACCATTTTGTAATGGATGTCATAGTCACCGAGTTGACTTTTCATCCATAAAACATTGGCACATCATCCTGCGCAGCCCACATACTCGCCTTCGGTGAAGACATAGCCACCGATTGTTGCTTTTAGCACTCCAACAAACCAGCTTTTCCTCCAAAAATTGACAGACCCCGAGGTACTTTTTCTCGTCCATGTTACACCAAGATAATCGTAGTCGAATACCGCTTCGAGGTCAAACCCCGAGCACTTTGGATAGTAAAGTCCAAGGCTTGAAGTTCCTTCGTGTATCCGAGAATTCTCTTAGCTGCGGTGAGATGGGATTCTTTAGATTAGATCGATATCTTGCTATTAGATGCATCGAGAATTGGATGTCCGGTCTAGAAGCGCTAGATACATCGGTGAGCCTACAATCCTCCGAATGAGTTTGATTGGTGACGCCGGTGAGGTCGTCCAAGGTTGTTGGAGGGACCATTGGTGTCTTCACCGAGGCACGCCGATATCTTATATTTCTTCAAGAGATTTTCGTGTATTTCTCTTGATCGATGGATATTCCTTTATCAGTTTGCTCGATTTGCGGTCAAGGAAGTATGTGAGTTCACCCATCATGCTCATTTCAAACTTCTTTGTCATTAGTTTTTCAAACTGCTTGCAAAGAGTATAGTTTGTTGAGCCAAAGATGATGTCATCAACATACACTTGAACCAATATCACATCTTGTTTTGTTCAGACAAACAGGTGTTGTCTATCTTTCCTGACAAACTTGTTTTGGATTAGGAAGGTCGAGAGAGTTTCATACCATGCCCGGGAGCTTGTTTAAGTCCATAGAGGGTTTTGTCAAGCTTGCAGACATAGTCGAAATTCGCTACTCTCAAAGCCCTGAGGTTCTTGAACATACACATCTTCTTTGAGATCACCATTTAAGAATGCACTTTTAACATCCATTTGGTAGACCTTGAAGTTCATGTATGTTGAATATGCAAGGAAGATCCCGATGGCTTCCATTCTTGCAACAGAGCAAATGTCTCATCATAGTCAATGCCTTCTTGTTGATCGTAACCTTTGGCTACAAGTCCGGCTTTGTTTTTAATGACAATGCCGCTTTCATCGCTTTGTTTCGAAAACCCACTTCATTCCTATGACTACTACATCCCGAGGACATTTGATCAAGGTCATGACATTGTTTTTATCAAACTGCTGCGCTTCTTCTTGCATAGCTCGAATCCAAATTGGGTGTTTTAGAGCCTCATCGACACTTTTGGGTTCTATATCGATAGGTAATCAAAGATATAGACATTCATTGGGTCAAGTCAGTAGTTAAATTAGCAAACCATGCTTCTAGTGAGCATGCCCTCGGTGGGTTCACCAATGATGTTTACAAGCTCAATGTCCCGAGATTTTGTCCACTTACTTTGTGGTCTAGGATCCGAACTCGAGGAGGTCACCGGAGACTCGTGGAGTGAGTTCGCACATTAGTCACAAAATCATTAAGAACATCTGTTGAGATGTCTTGTTCGTGTTGGTTTTCGTGAATCACGGTGTACCGATCATTTGATCTGTTGCCTATCCCAACAGGACCGATTGATTTTCAATGAATTCACCGATAGTTGGTGGGGTAGGTTGTGAGGTAAGACATAATATGAGATGTCAAGATCGACTTGATATGAGGAATTGATTTTAGTGTTGAACTCATCGAGGATATCTTGATGAGTCATCAATTCCTATTTCCTCTATTGAGGTATTGGTGAACTTGATGCTTTCTCGAACTTTCATCAAAGGTGACATGAAAGGTTTCCTCAATTTGTTGTCTTCGGTGTTAAACACCACAAGGCTTTGGAGATCGATGAGTAGCCTAAGAAATATCCATCATCGCCTTTTGCATCAATTTGCCTAGGCGATCCTTGTGGTTATGAATAAACACAGACACCCAAACACATGAAAGTAGGCGATGTCGTGAAGTCTACCTTTGAAAGTCTCATATGGGGTTTTATTATGTCTTTTGACAATGATTGACCTATTTTGAGTGTAACAGTGATTGACCGCTTCACCCGTAAATGCTTTGAGAGGGTGAGCCATTTAACATGGTTCTTGTTGCCTCAATGAGAGTTTTGTTTTTCCTTTCAAGAACCCCATTTTGTTCGGGGTATAAGGAGATGAGAAATTTTGAGAAATTCCTTTTCATCACAAGCAGACTTTCAAGCTCTTGATTTACGAACTCAAGCACCATTGTCGCTCGATTTGTTTAACAAGAATGTCATTCGATTTTCAATTTTTCCGATGAATGACATTATTGTATCACCGCCGACTCTTTTGGAAAGAAAGTATACCCAAGTGTATCTTGAAAACTCATCAACAATGACAAGTGTATACTTCTCATGCTAGATTGATCCGGGACCGATAGGTCCAAAGAGATCCATATGCAGGAGGTGAAGGCGCTTTGATGGAGAAATTTTGTTTGGTTTTGAAATATGCTCGTGGTGTTTACCTTTTCACGTGCAAGAGCATGGTTTGTCTTTTGCAAAACCAAGTGATGGTAAGCCAAGGACCTTGTTTTGTTTTGCCGTGTTGTTGATATTTTTGAAGTTTGTTGAGAGTCTCGTGCCACGCCGGTTGATAGACTCAAAGTGGCTTTGGCAAAGAGACAGTTCCATCTTGAGAAAGAGTATATATGTCTAAGACATAAACATCATCTCTTCTAGGGGCTATCTAAACAACTTCTTTATTGGCATTGAAAATGGTACCTTGTTTGTCATTGAATTGCACAATGTACTTAGCATCACATAGTTGACCGACATCGATGAGATTGTATTTGAGACCATTGACGAAGCAATTTAGAGAAAACTATTCCATTGCGGTTCATCGAACCATAACCTTCATGGGACATGATGAGTTATTACCAAATACTACTGGGTCTCGGTTCCTTTACATACTTGTGTAGATACTCCTTCACACCGGTCATGCTTCTTGAGCATCCAATGTCTAGATGCCAAATAGGCTCCTGGCGTGTCTCTTCACAAGTAGTAAACCGAATTAGTTTTCTTAGTGACCCAGCTGCTACAGTGGGCTTGGGTCTCAAGGTCTCTTTGAATTTTCCAATCGACTCATGGTCGGTGGTTGAGTGCATTGTGCTACCGTAAGTTTTGCATTTAGAGACCGAGGATGACTCAATGATTTTGGGTTGTTTTGCACTTCTCTTGCATGAATGACACCGTCATGTTGAGATGTCTCATGAGTGGATTTCCACATATATCACAAAGATGTGTTCATGAGACAATCATCCCGATGATGATCATTAAATCCACAATGAGGCAAAGAGGAAAAGGTTTTGCTCTATTCTCGAGAGTCGTTTTGGAGGATGAAGCATACCGATGACCAACTTTGGTATAGTTTGCTTCATCGATGTAGCTTACATAATCGTAAGTGGTTTGTTGCTCTCTCGATCATCCTTTTGCGATCATACAATAAAGGATTCTATAGCAGTTGTCGATGGTGTGGTGGTGTAATGACACACCACACTTCGCTGGGTTTGTTGGTGGATTTTGATTTTGATGAGCTAGATGAGGTCGACTTAGTTTCCTTGATTGAATCGGGGCTTTTTCGATGGATTCCATCTTTTCTTCGCCTTCCTCACAAGCTCGATGAAGTTGTCGAATTTGATCGACCTTGGGGACAGAGGATGTTGATGTCTCAAGAGGAGTAGACTCTTGTTGGATTGGTTTTGTTGGTCTTTGCAGGATGGTTCTACCAAGTCCGGACCTTTCTTTTGGTGAGTGAGGATTGAATTTTGAGGAGTAAGCTCGTAGCTTGATCGACCTCAAGAGGTTTCGTGGGTGGAAGCGGTGTTTGAGATTCGCGCTGCACTCAGAGATGTGTTCAGCACCACGGGCACATCGTGGAGTCCTAGCATGCTCTTAAGAGCTTGGCTCTCGTGCTCAAGAATCCTTTCGTAATCGAAATTTGAAGCTTACTCTCGTGATTAACCCGCTCAATCCAATCATCGGAATTTGGAGTTGTCAAGATATTGGTAATCATACCACCGCATACACAAATGGTTTTGAACTTTGGTCTTTGTTGCGAGAGTCGTGAGATGATCTTCACCTATGACTCTCTTTTTGCTCTTCGGGGCACCCACAACATCAAAGACCCTTGGATTCTTAGCAATCCAACTATCAAGAATATCTTGTACCTTTTAAGTTCATCTTGAAGAGCACGATTTCTCTTAACTAGTTTAGTGTTTTGAATTTGCAAAGTGACACCTCAAGCTTGGCTTGTTTTAAAATAAGCGTTCATCTCTACACTTGTTTAATTCAAAACTTAGCTTGTTGTATTTTGAAAAAGATTTAATCTTTTCTCTTCTACGAACTTAAGGTCAACATTAAGATAATTCATATAAGATCGCCAATCGTAGTCATCATCCATAGAAAGTAAGATGTTTACCTTCTTCATTGTGATGTTGACCCATTCCCCCTGCTTCGCATGATTCTTCCCAATACTAGCTTGTCATCTTCCGAGAGGGCCATCGATTGCACCGACATGCACCATTTCATCATCGATGATACTGGCTCTTCATCCCGATCGAAGGTTTCAAAGAACGAGGCCTTTGTTTTTACCCCGCATGCATTTAACATCGGTTGTTTCGAGGATTGGCCTCAAGCAATGCAAGCTTAGCTTTTGCTTTCTTATACTTGGTTTCATAATCAACGACTTTGTTTTGATCTGAGTTGCTTTGAAAATTTTAATGAGACCGAAAGATTTTTGGTTGAAATTTGCTAAAGCTCAAGACCGGTTTGACCGATGGTTTGTAGAGGGTTCGTAAATTGTTTTGAAAAGCGCCTTTTGCAAATGACCATTTTGTGACACTTAAAACATTCGGTGTTTTCATTAGCTTTAGCGTTTGAAAACTTTTTTCTTCGAATAAACCTTTTAGAGTTAGCGAGAGTGCTCTTTCCGAAACTCAATATTTAAATCGCTCGTACTCGCTTGTCCTCTCATCCGCCTCATCATCCGAGTTTTCTTGAAAATCTTGAATCACATTGTTAGAATAAAAGGCGGTTGACATCGGATTGGAAATGGTTGTCGTGGTCTTCTTGACTTCCCGAGATTTTTCAAGTCGGTATCGTCTGCTGATGAGGTTTTCCTCATAGACAAATTTCCCATAAATTTCGTGAAGCTCAAGATTCGAATGTGGTTAGCATTCCTTAGTCCCCGAGAGAAATTCAACCATTTCTCGTGGAGACATTTACAAAACCAACATTGATTTCATGTTTGGACAATTTTACACCATCATTTGAAAGTTCATTTAACAAAGTTTTGTACCGTGTAAGTTTGAGACGAGTTTCGAGTCCTTAGCCTCAAGGTATTATACTCAAGTTTCGTGTCCATAATCCTGCTTTCCTTGGTATCGATGGACCTTCATGACTATGAACCAGTCATCCCAGTTTGTTTAGTCGTACTACGACTTATGGTGACTCCATAATATCATCAGAAGACATGATATGATGATACTTTTGAGTCCGGTTGACCACTCTTCTCTCATCCCGAGTCCATCGAGCTTCGTGTTTAGGCAAACCTTCAACATTTTGGGATAAATGGACCTTCATTTATACACTTGATATAATAAGGTTCCATCCCAATCAAATAGCAAAGCATACGCTTTTTCCATTTGTTGAATTTTCCAACTTCAAGTCTAGGGGTAACAGCTGAATAAGCTCCACCATTTTTATCGACTAGTTGGGGTACATCAATTTCAGCCATAAGGATCCTGATTTAAAAACGTTTTAGAGCGGCTTAAGAAAACTTTTTATAAAAGGTTTTATAATCAGCCAAGCTCTGATACCACTTGTTGTTCCCCGTTCACTATTGTTTAAAACAGTTTAGAAATATAAAACAAGTTAATAGTGAACAATGACTGAAATTAACGTAAGTAAAACACACTAGATAATTTTCAACATCATATTCTTTATTAGAAATTAATCAAAAAGAATACGTTACCCAAGTACTTATGAATAGTACTGGGATTGAAATGACAAAGTTTGGTGACTCCTCTCTAAGCTCGGGCTAAGTCCGAGCACAACTCTTAGAGCCCACCGAGCTATCTCACGAACTAAGTTAGATTTGGAGGAGTGAAAAGATGGCTGCGTGTATGTGTGTTTTACAATTCACAAGCTTAATCTTTTCACTCCATCTCTTATGCTATTTATACATGTATGATTTTTGACTCTTTCCTAAGTAACAAACCGACATCATATATAAGACAAAATATCGATGCATTTTGTCTCATTTACAAAGAATATTCTAGGTAAGAGACAAGACTACTTTCATATGCTCGATGACATCGAGCCCCGATCTTTGCTATTCGGGAAAGTTGACTTTGGTTGATAAGTACGCTGTCTTATCCGATTCAAACTTATCCCGCCATGTCCCGCTCTTTCTTGATCATTTTTTTGGGTAAAAGGGATTTTTCACCCGGTAAAATACTTTCTTTAGTCTTTACATCCTTCGCCTTTTACTTCAGCTTTGTCTTGATGTAAGTAGTTGGAGAGAGTCTTAGGGATTCAATGAGTTATTGTCATCACCACCGAATCCACCATCTTCTTCTTGACCCGCCTTCACCCTTTAAGTTCCGCCTCATCGAGGTGAGAGACTTCTTCTTCGCCTCATCGAGTATCCCGAAGATGACTCACCGAGACTATGCACTCAGTGACCGTTAGTGTTTAACGGACTAAAACTTGGGCTATTTTCTATTCAAATCCTAGATTAAGGGGTGATAAGGTTTTAAAGGTACCTTTTGCGGGTCATTTAAGCCCTTATTCGATCACTTCAGATCCGTTATTGCTTAATATCGCTCCTTTTCACTTTTAGGTCTCTTGAAGGCAAAATGTCGGAATGATGCTTATTTGGACGAAAAGGCGCGAATATACGAAGAAAATGGCCAAAGTCGAATCGAGACACTCAAAGTCATGAAACATAAGGCGGCGGCGCCATCAAGATATCTCGGACGCCGTCTGGAAGGAATTTTATGACGGTCGAAGCGAAATTGCATGTTTTCGCGGACGACGCCAGTTCTAAAGGAGGCCGTCGTTACTCAGACGGCCTAGATGCGACCAAGACGGGCGTCGGAGTCAAGGGAAGGACACATCAAATATAGGTGACGCCGCCGCAAGGTTTACGTGGCCAAGACGAAACCCCACGATGGCGGCGACACGACGGCGGCCACGAAACATAAGGTGGCCGTCGCAGATGTAATCTTATATATAGAATCCGAATTTTTCGCTTTTGGTGTGTAGTCTTTGGAGTAAAACCTAAAACCGAACCAAGGCTTTCTTGTGCGGTATTTTAGGTTCTAAACCCTATTATACATCAAGATAAGTATTTACTTCATTAATTTAATTATGTCTTTGATTATTTGTGTGTATGCTTGCATGTTCTCCATGTCCCGCTAATTTATTTGTGTGTTTGCTTAGGAATATGAAACTTAATTATTGAATATTGATTGGTTGATACTTATCTTAGTTGACTAATGATCTAGAGCGCTAGATTATTCGTTGTGTACTTAATGCTTGACTTTTCTTTGTGAACTTTAGAATATAATTATCTAGGTAATTGTAGGATAAAGTATTCAAGGACAACCGTAGAGTAGGCGCCTATAAATCACTAGAGGATTTGTAAACAAGACCCTTTGGTAATTTCAAAGAGTTAGGAAACAAGCACGCCCTATAGCCTTAGAATCACAACGCAACTAGGAATAAGGACGTGACAAATCAACCATCAATAGGAGATAATTAAGGAGTAGTAAAACCTAAGTAAACACATCTTTAAACTATCATACGAGTACACATCAATTAGACATAGACTATCACAACCTTAGCTTAGATAATTAGATAATAGTAGAGTAATCGGTAGCAATACCAACCCCAAATCCAATACCCGAGATTCGCACCTTTTCCATTTCTACAAAAATATAAAATACAAAAATAATCTTCCTCAACCTCAACCTTAGCGTAGTAACTTCTCACTAGCATTCCTATTCCCAGAGAACGATATCAATACCGTGGCTTACCCTAATTACTACACTACAACGATTAGGTTCACCGCCTAGGGTGTTATAAAACTTGCTCAAGAAAAGGAAGTTTCTTGACCCGAACGACGCGTGTAGCGTTATCAAGTTTTTGGCGCTTGGCGGGAATAGAATAGCTAGTTAGTAGTCCACTCGCTTAGGTTTCTTTGCTTGATTCCTATCAAGTAAATTTTCTCATTTTTAGCTTTCTCTTAGTCTATCTCCTCTTCGTGACCTTTGTTCGTAACACCCATCACTTTTCACCATGGAAGGTGACAACCAACCACCACTCATCAACCCACCACCAAACGACCGCCAAGAGCCCGCACTCTTGGTAGTACTCGAGACCAAACCACCTAGGTTATAGGAACACCATTGAGCTTCCCGACAAGCCCAAACTACGGCCCTGCGATCCGACACCATCCGGTTGGTGCAAAACGGATGTGTATTCCATGGACTTCGTTCAAGATCCAAATCAAGATCTCGAGGATTTCTCAAAATTGTCGATTCCATCGACCTTGATGCTACTACTCGGGAGACCACGCGCAAGGCGTCTCTTCCACCTCTCTACGGACCAAGCTAGTAATTGCTTCGAGCGACTTCCCACGGCCCATCTCAAGTTGGGATGATCTTACTTCGCTTCCTTGCACAATTTTTCCCACGGGAGAACCACTAAGCTTAGGAATGACATCTTGATGTTCCAACAACGCCAGGTGAATCTCTACGAAGCATGGACCCGATTCAAGGACTTACTTCATAAAGTCCCTCATCACGGCATTGATCTTTGGCTCCAAGTCCAAATCTTTTATGATCATGTCAACTTTCCCACTAAGCGATCCATTGACCAAGCGGCCGGTGGAAAACTTAGTGATCTCACCGCTGAAGAATCATGGAAATAATAGAGGACCTTGCCTCTATGACAACGAAAGTCGATGACCCCGTGAACTTCCCAAACCGTCAAGGCAATCTCCTTGCCTCCTCCCGACCGTGGGATGATCGAACTGAAGATCAAGTCAAATTCCTCATGAGTTCCTACGAGAATCCTAAGTCCTCGCGCCATATAAACAAAGTTTCCTCTTCGTGCGAGCCGTTTTGTGATCCTCATAACACGCCAAGACTAGCACCCTATCCCCGAACATGCTTCCGTTGAATACGCATCCTCGCGTAATAATGGAACGGGAGGAAGATTCCTACAACGCCGGACCTAGGAATTTCAATGAAACCCGGAGGCATGGAAAACAAGCCCGACTTTTACCGGGACAAACCAAAGAATTCACCTCAATGATTTCTCGCCCCCACCTAACGGTCCTAACCAATGTAGTATTGAAGGATGTTGCAAAACATAGTTGCGTCCCAAGAAACCCAAATGGCTAAGCTTCTGACCACTTTAACCATCAACAAGCCGAGATGGATAGGAAGATAGACAACCCGCTGAAAGCCATAAATAGTGATAGGAAGGTTAGTGCTATCTCGACTCCCGAGCCTCCATGTGTAGAAATTAAGGATCCAAGCAAGCTTATTAAGCACGTCCAATTCGTCAATGCCATCGCCTTAGTGGAACCGGATGAAACAGATGACGAAGAAGACCAAACATTTGTTGAAGATGAAACACCCGAGGAAGAAGATGAAGTAGACAATGACTATTTCAACAAATTTCCTACGGAAGAGGAATTATCCCGCCACCCTCACTTAGTGCGTGACCTCGTCACATGTATGTTAGGAAAAGCCCTAGAATCAAGTTTGGGAACCCTGGAATCTTAACATACCATGTTGCATAGGACACCTTTTGTGGCAAAGGCTTACATTGATCGTAAATCCCCAATTAACATAATGACTAGCACCTATTACAATTGGATAATGAAGAAGCCTATCCCAACTAGGCAAGACCTCGATAATCCTAGTGATAAGTGTAATTTTCTTAGTAGAGTTAAAGGATTGCCCGCTCATGTAGGTAGTTTCACATTCCCTACGGACTTCATAATTGTGGAAGATATTAGCACGGCCATATACCCTAGCTTGTCCCACGTTATTCTAGGAAAACCTTTCGTAGAAAGCACCGGATGACCTATGACCCATCATTAGGAGTAGTGCGATTCAAGGATGAGACCGACGACGTAGCCTACCAAATGCCGCTTAAGATTGAGAAGTTTTCATCACTCTCCAATGATGAAAAGGAACTTAAACCGCTTGGCCTATTACGTGAATGATGAGGATAGGGAAAAGGAGTAGATTATGTTATGGCTAAGCTTTTCGGGTTCTATAAAGATTGTTTGAATTTAGGACCAAATATAGGACCGAGTGGGAGAGGGTGAACTCTTAGAAAGGAGTATCATGGGACACTTCTACAACATGGAACCCCGATAGAGACCGCCAAGAGGGCGGTGATGCAAAACGTAGGAGTAGGACTACGAGTCTAGCTACAAGACTCTTTAATAAAGAAAAGCGCTCGTGGGAGGCAACCCATGCTTAATTGTTTGCTTGTTAGTGTCATATATCTTTTATTAATTGTTTGTCCTCATGTTTGAATTTGTAAAATGCTTTATTTTGTTTTTAACCTCGCCTTAATTACATATAAAGGTATTTTACATAAAGGATAAGTGTAGGGAGGATTACACACGCTTTCATAAGAAACGTGAACATGAGAATAACAATTAACTAAAAGATATATATGTTTGTTTGTTCGAGTCAAATGCTTGTATCGAGTCATAATGGATGTTTTTGCGTAAGTTTTTCCAGATTCTAAAGATGTAAATTTTCCGTAATTTTTTCCGAAAATCGCACCGCTTTTTGTCGGGATAACTGACGGCGTCAGATTGCAACCGACGGTGTCGTCGAAGGAATAAAAACATCACTTATTTTTTCTCGCTCGAGCTACTTGTAAAATTTTGGAATTTTCCGGATCTTAACTTTCAAAACAAATTGTAAACATCCATTCCACAAGCATTATATCCTAGTTTAAATCGAGTCTTATGTATATTATTACCCGATTTTACGCGAAGGTTTCGTTTGTTTTCTTCTAGTGTGCGGTGTTTAGTTTGTCAAGAAGAAGTTACACAAGTTTGGAAGGAGCCTTTCACGCAAAAACTCTTCTTGGAAAAGATTTAACCACCACTTTTACGGATCCTACCGAGCTAATCGGGGAGTATTAGTTTTTTCGCTTTTAATTACCTTCTATTATCATAACTTTGATACTTTGGGAACATTGGGGACAATGTTCGCTTTAAGTGTAGGAGGGAAAATAAACGGAACTTTGAAACTATGCTTATCCTTGACTATTTGCTTTGTCCAAGTGTATTTGTGTAATAAACCATGAGAAAATGTAGGTTAGGGTAATTTTAGCCAAATTTAAAATTTTTTCATAACGATAAGAGTGGGCCATTAGTCTTAACAAAAGCGCCTCATGGATAGGAAGTTGCATGACTAGCACAAAAACCTTACCACCTAAATTCCACCCAAAATGCGAGGATCGCCTTAGATTAGTAGGAATTAAAGCATTCATCTTTAATGCTTAGAGTGTGAACCGGTAGTATATTAGATTCTAGAACTTGTTTTGTGATGCATTCCGAGATCGCTAGTGAGACTACACTTGTGTAGTTAGGAATAACTAAATGATAAGAGGCATTAGGATAAACCCTTGTTCGATACCGTAATATAATTACTTCTTCCATATCGGTTGAGTAATTCCCCACACCCTTTATGCTTGACTCATCTTTAGTACACGATACCCTAGTTAACCCCTCGAGCCTATCCTTTTCATGGTTCTCGTGATGTTTCGGTTTTTCCGGATATCAATGAAGAGCATTGTTTACACCCCACCCCCAAATATACACCCAAATCGCCTTAGCCTACCTTTATTGCACTCACTTTTAGTGCAATTTATGTTATCACCCAAAACCCTTAGTTCAATTATCCGTTGCTTGCATGAGTTGCTAAGTCGAGTCATATCCTTTGTATACGCTTTTGGGATGATTGGGATTCATGGGAAAAGTTAAAGTTTATGAAATATAGGAAGAGAACGTTAAACTCAAATTCCCTTTGTTTGCATAATAATGTACTCCAAGTGTTTTGATCTTTTCAATTCGGGTCAAATTAGTGTTAGAGTAATAAAACTCAAGTGTAGGATGTCTATAAACCCTATCATTTTGATGCACCGTAGAGGATGGTAGAGTAAAAGTGTATGAAAAAAAAAAAAAAAAAAAAAAAAAAAAAAAAAAATATCGAAAAAAAAAAAAAAAAAAAAAAAAACCATACGGCTACCATCCTACATCTATCTTTTAAATTATGTTTGTTTATTTTCGTTGCCTAGAGTTTTAGAGTGTCGAGTCTTGGCTTAGCAACGCCATTCTTCAGATACTTGCAACATAGAGATTTTTGACTATCCACCACTAAATAGCCTATCCCACCAAACCCTTCATTTCCTACCGTAAGCCTAACATTACAACCCTTTAAAAGACCTCTTTGATAGTCTTTCCTAGGTGCTTACGCCAAAGCGATTTGAGGTTTGATCTATTCTCAAGCCTATGGTAATCTATGTACTAGACCGGTTAATGAGTGTTTATCTTCCATTTCCGATTTGTTATATTTCATATATACACCCGAGAGATGTGAGTATCCAAACACCCCATGTGAGGTGCTAGTATGTACTCGTGTTTGTTATGACTTTTATGGGCTTATATGTGTTGTGGACCGTTTTGAATGAATGCTTCATGACCCCTAACTTATAAATTAATTGGCTAAAAGCACATTTGCTTGAGGACAAGCAAATACCAAGTGTAGGGATATTTGATAAGGTTTTAAAGGTACCTTTTAGGGGTCATTTAAGCCCTTATTCGATCACTCAGATCCGTTATTGCTTAATATCGCTCCTTTTCACTTTTAGGTCTCTGAAGGCAAAATGTGGAATGATGCTTATTTGGACGAAAAAGCGCGAATATACGAAGAAAATGGCCAAAGTCGAATCGAGACACTCAAAGTCATTGAAACATAAGGCGACGGCGCCATCAGATATCCGCGACGCGCCGCCGGAAGGAATTTTGCGACGGGTCGAAGCGAAATTGCATGTTTTCGCGGACGACGCGAGTTCTAAAGAGAGGCCGTCGTTACTCGAGACGGCCTAGATGCGCCAAGACGGCGCCGAGTCAAGGGACGACGTACACAAATATAGGTGACGCCGCCGCAAGGTTTACGTGGCCAAGACGAAACCCTAATGACGGCGACACGACGGCGTCACGAAACATAAGTGACGCCGCCGCAGATGTAATCTATATATAGAATCCGAATTTTTCGCTTTTGGTGTGTAGTCTTTTGGAGTAAAAACCTAAAACCGAACCAAGGCTTTCTTGTGCAAGATTTTAGGTTCTAAACCCTATTATACATCAAGATAAGTATTTACTTCATTAATTTAATTATGTCTTTGATTATTTGTGTGTATGCTTGCATGTTCTCCATGTCCCGCTAATTTATTTGTGTGTTTGCTTAGGAATATGAAACTTAATTATTGAATATTGATTGGTTGATACTTATCTTAGTTGACTAATGATCTAGAGTGCGCTAGATTATTCGTTGTGTACTTAATGCTTGACTTTTCTTTGTGAACTTTAGAATATAATTATCTAGGTAATTGTAGGATAAAGTATTCAAGGACAACCGTAGAGTAGGCGCCTATAAATCACTAGAGGATTTGTAAACAAGACCTTTGGTAATTTCAAAGAGTTAGGGAAACAAGCACGCCCTATAGCCTTAGAATCACAACGCAACTAGGAATAAGGACGTGACAAATCAACCATCAATAGGAGATAATTAAGGAGTAGTAAAACCTAAGTAAACACATCTTTAAACTATCATACGAGTACACATCAATTAGACATAGACTATCACAACCTTAGCTTAGATAATTAGATAATAGTAGAGTAATCGGTAGCAATACCAACCCCAAATCCAATACCCGAGATTCAGACCTTTTCCATTTCTACAAAATATAAAAATACAAAAATAATCTTCCTCAACCTCAACCTTAGCGTAGTAACTTCTCACTAGCATTCCTATTCCCCAGAGAACGATATCAATACCCGTGGCTTACCCTAATTACTACACTACAACGATTAGGTTCATCGCCTAGGTGTTATAAAACTTGCTCAAGAAAGGAAGTTTCTTGACCCGAACGACGCGCAGAAGTTATCAAGGGTTTGGGTATTTACTGAACCCAACAATAAGTTGTTTGAGATTTTTTCTAATTAGCTTAGGCCGAGTATCCGACTCAAATATGCACGCGTAAACGGGTATACTTTTAAAAACGTTATTACCATTTCCCACTCTTTCTGAAAATGTATCTCCGATGGTTTTGAATCTAAAATCTTCTTGCAAAAATATCAAAATGTGTAATCGCTAAACCACATAACTGCGGTTATATCAAAATAAAGAAGAAAACAAAAGTTATGCAACAATCCATCTACATAAATTAAATTATTGTTGTGTGTTTTATTATAAAACATGATTAAAATCATTAAAATATGTAAGTTCTTAAGTTCAATTCTTGTTATAAGCAAGTAATCTTGAAGTGATTATGCTTACCTATTTAGAAAGCGAGGTTTTTGTTTTAACTAATTTGAGTTTATGTGACGATTAGGGATGACATGGACACTCGATTCATTGGATATCCACATGAATGATCCATCGTTGATAGATATGCATGAACAAAATTAATCACTAATGGATATGAATATCAATAATTAGAGTAAATTACACGGTTCGTCCCTAATCTTGTACATGCGCATCACGTTGAACCAAAAGTTGGGATTTTCATCGCCGAGAGTCATTTTTCCAAGTTTCATAGTCTAAACTGGTCCTTTGACCATTTTTCCGTTAGTCAACCACGCCCATTGCCGTTTGCTTTGTCTTTAGTCCAAGGGCACAATTGTCATTTCCTTATTTCTATACAGCATGTGTATACTCTTTTCTGTGGGTGCTACAGTAATTAGTGGCTAATAAAAGCAAATCTTATTCACCGCTCATCTCTAAAGTCTCCTCTAAAAAAAATTATCCTTAATAATTCCAATCAAGTTGTAATAATGGTGCGTTGTGGTTGTGGTAGGCGGGCGGTAGTAAAGACCTGCTGGAACAATGTAAACGCTGGCAGGCGTTACTTTGCTTGTCCTGTTGAGGTTGTCTAGTCTTTATATAATAATGCTTGTATTTTTAAAATTTTTCATCTTGGTTTCAGCTTTTAAGTTTTTTCAAACGTTTGATTTCTGATTTTTTAAAGATCTAGATGTCCTATCAATGGATGGTTGGATCCATCATTGACAACGAGAGCAAGGGAGGTGATCCTCTACTTGCAGAGGCACATTCACCGAAATGAGGCGGCATTACAAGAATGCCAAGCAACCCTCTTCAGTGAGACAATGGAGGCTGTCAACGCAGTCACCAGGGCCAACGAGCTAGAGGCTAGTCAACAAGATACCCTAGCTGAACTCCTTCTTGAGAAGGAGAAAATATGCCGTTTGAGGAACTTCGTGTTTTTTCTCGATAACGATCATTTTCGTTTCAGATATGGTTTAGTTAGTGGGTTTTCAATGTCGGTGATTTTTACCTTTGAATCGGTGGTGGTCTCGTAATTAGTCTTGTGGTGATGGTTGACTTGTAAAAGTCATGGGTTGATGTACTTTGGTCCTTGTACAAGACAATTAGTATTACTTTTATGCTTTAGTCCTTCTAATGTTATGCCTTTAATACTTGGTCCTTGCCCCAATAAATGATCAAACCCACATCAGTTGCCACACAAATATTATCCAATTCAAACCACACCCTAGTAAAATGATCAAACTCATAACACATATACAAGTATCAAAGATGGATGAATGATCAGAGATGGATGAACAGACACCAGCTTTGAGTATCAACATAAACTTGATATGGTGTTGCTCATCCATTTTTGATTCTTCATTGTTGTTTGTGATAATAGTTGGGTGAACAGTAATTCACTTTGTCAAAGTCAATAGCTAATATGCGTATGAACTTGTAACAATATGTAGAAATGGGTACAATGGCAAATCAATACAATTAAAACACAATTTTACCCATAGACTAACATGACATGATTTCACACATAATGCAAATGGATATATTTTCAAATGCATAAAATTTTGTAGTATACAAAGTTCGAAATGACATTGTTTAAAATTGTTTTGAGACCCACCACAAGTAGCATCAACTGACTTCCGATTGAGATCGACCACACTTGGTTGAAAATCACCTTGAGATTGAGCATCGCTTGACATCGAGGTTTTCATTTCCTTCAAAGTTGTGACATGTGACCAGTAACCTTTGCCTTCTTCTTTCTTTGTAACTTTTTGGTGGGATGAACTGCTTTTTGAGACCTGTGTACTACCTTGACTTCATGTTACACCTCCTCGCCCAAGACATGTTTTCTTGTTGTGTCCAACATTGCCACATATACCACAAACCACACTCTTACTAGATTGTGACAAGTTACTTGGTTTTGTCACTATTATCATTTTCAAGAAAAGCCTTAGTTCTTTTCTTTTGTGGCCTACCTAATGGTTTATGATGTTTAGGTGGAAGAATGCTTGTAGGCACTTGTGACTTATTCCAATGTTGATAACCATTTATTGGTGGATGTAGTGTTTATAAGTTTCTTCCCAAGTCTTAAGCAAGTAACATGGATGAACCCATGATTCAACAGATCCTACTTGCATTCCATTGAAGCTCATATACCGATGGGTAGCAACAACATGTTTACATGGCATACCTATAAGCTCCCATCTTCTACATGTACAAGCCCTAGCTTCAACATTCACAAAACACTTATCTCCCCATCCACTGACCTGATACTTATCTCCTTCAACCCGTAAAACGGTGTACTTATAAGCCTCTTTCATTATCAAGTCTAACATGAGTGTTGCCTTTGGTGTAAATGGTCCGGCACACTTGTCAATCACATTCACTATTCTTTTCATACAGTATTCTCTAATGTATTCCAAAGCAGTAATGATGGGTTGGTGCCTACCTCCCAATAGTTTCCCATTGAATACCTCATACATGTTATTAAGTAACACATCGAAGAGCCCTCCCTACACATTTATACAACATGTTTGAGTTATATAAACAACAAGGTTGAACAATGTTGTAGAACAAAAGATGTACACTTAGACATAGATTTGGTTAGTACACGAAAATGCGACCTTGACCAATGGGTTGGTGGTATCTTACTTAACCAAGCATGGGCGTGTTCGCTAAAACTCTTGAATGCCAAAGATGGTCGCCTCAAATTGTTGGACGGTTGTTGCTGCCGCACATCTCCATAAATGTTCCTTGTATGCTTTAGCATTCCATTGTAATTTCATATTATCATGGATGTGCTTTAAACAATATATGTGTTCAAAGACTAGGAATACCGCTAATGTCGGAATGATACCCTAAACAAATAAACATCAATTCATTACTAATAAAAGTGGCATTTATCAAAATACAAGTGAATATAATCAACTAAAAGGTAACATCACCTTTTTCCCGTCACGATAAAAGTGTAGTTTGAGTTTGGTTGCAAGTGAAGATCATCTCTTAGACATTCAAGAAACCAAATCCATGAGTCTTTGCTTTCACCGCAACCGTGATAGGCTAAAGGGTATATTCCATTGTTGTCGTCTATACCGATCGCCGTAAGAAGTCGACTGTGAAAAGGACCCTCATAAAAGCACCATCTAACCCCAACAACTCTCTTTCACAAGCTTTATATCCTTCCTTCAAAGCACCTAAGCATACATACATTCTCTTGAAAACTCGTTGGACTTCTTACATCTCATTGCGCTTGTACACTTATCCTAACTGTTGTATTGGGGTTTTTTTCGCAACTCTTAAACATAGTCTCTTAAAAGGGTGTATTGTCGCTTATGATCACCCCTAATCTCATTTTCGCCTTTGTTTTTGCCCTTAATTCCTTTTGCATAAACACTTGAACTTCAAACTGCTTAGTGAGTCGATCTTGAACAAATACCGATTGGAATATCCGGATTGACTTGAACTTGGTCATGTATTTGCTTTGAAAGAAACTTGTAGTCACAAGCTTTAATCTCTCTTGATTGCAAACATTTGTGTTCATCCCCAAAGTTCGAACACTCCATGCATCTTTAGCTGTATTTTTGGCTACATACAACAACCATGAGCAATCAATCTATTGCTTGCTCCTTGAGTGATCGCAAATATACATCCCTTCCAAGGCCTCTATTTATCGGACCAATTTTCCTCTTTGGGGCTGTTCCCAGCCCAATACCTTCACTTGTAGCACAAACAGGTATTTTTCCAAGACACCTAACCCTAATTCTCTGTTTGTCATTCTTAATGAGTTGCAATTTCCTCCTAGTCTTTATTGAAAGCAGGTTGATCTTATCTTTCACTTCTTTTGTAGTTACAAAAGTTTGACCACGTAAAAATATATTTCATCCTCTACTTCAGTCTTGCCTCACTTAACTTTTGTTTCTTGTATGCCCTTATTTTTCTTCCTAATAACATACTCATCCTCATTCTTAGAACCACTTGCAAAATCATTATCATCTAATGATCTAACTCACTTTTCTTATAAAAAATCATCTGGTATCCGGGTCGAGCTACCTATATATGGTAACTCTGTAGTCTCGATTACTTTGAACAGATTAACATCAACATCAAGCTCCTCAAAAGTATTAGCCTCATCAACAACTCGTGTTTCCATCTCGATTGTTCTCAATATCATCACCATCACTCAAATAACTATCTGTTTCACTCACATTTCATCACTTAAAGCTTCATCAATTTCACATACCTGTACAGATTTACCTTTTTGGATATGCTCAACAGGATTACATATTTCTTTCTCTTGATGACCTAACTTTTGATCATTTTGACATACCTCTTCAGGACTATCTATTTGGATATGCTCAACATGTTTATCTATATGCTGGTTGACATCACCTACAACATCTTCAGTTTGACAGACCTCTACAGATGAAAACAAGGGTTATGTTTCTGGCATCTGACTAGATTGTACCAAAGTATTGACTTCCAAAGGTTGATGTGTAACTTGACATAAATCCTCTACCACAGATTTATTAACAATGTTTTCTAAGAACAATTTGTTTGTAATAGCAAGAGCTGCCTTTTTCTTTGTTGCATCCACATCAACAATAACTGTCCTAATTGACTTTGGGGACATTTCATCAACATCCAATGTTGTCTTAGCATTTTCAACATAAACTTCTATCATCTTATGGTCATCAACAAGATTTTTCAACGTTCTAAATTTGCACTCTCACTTAAGCTATACAAACCATCATCTAAATTACTACCGGGCTTAACAAAGTAATAGTAATTTTTGAACCAAGCTCAGAACCCAATTCATACATAAGAACATCCAACTCTTCAACTGATACACTATCAACATCAACCAAATCAACTAAATTTTCCATACCTCTAACGTAGATTCTACCAGGACAACATTTAAAGAAACCGTTGTGATGAACCCTCATGCTCAACATATTAGATCTACCACTTGAAAACATGTTAATATATGTTTAGGACATTCTCAAAAGTTAATTGCCAAAAAATAAATACCCCAATTAGAGATTCCAATGTTTATAATCAAAGTAAAAACAATACCGTATTTCTTCTTAGCAGAGTCGTACAGGACGGTATCATCAATTGTATAACCTGGATGTCTTCTTACTTTTCATAGAGTAAAGTCCATGTTTCGGTTTTTTGATTAATAAACACGGGTTTTGTGACATGCAATTAGGGTTTGTGAATTGTGATAATTCTTGTAACGAAAGTTCCGAACGAAAAATAATACATCTATGTGTTTATGTATGGAAAGAGGTTACATTACATGTGGCAATAATACGTAAATTTTAATTGAAATAAGGAAATGACAATTGTGCCTTGGACTAAAGACAAAGCAAACGGCAACGGACGTGGTCGACTAACGGAAAAATGGTAAAAGGACCAGGTTTAGACTATGAAACTTGGAAAAGGTCTCCACGATGAAAATCTCAACTTTTGGTTCAACGCGACGCAGTCTGACAAGACAGGGACGAACCGTGTATTTTACTCCAATAATTATTACTACCTCCGTCCCAAATTTTATGTCTATTTTGACTTTTATAATCAAACTTTGACCTTAAATATGTTTTTTTGTATTATATAATGCTTAATGAAAGTTATATCAATGAAAATACATTTAAAACTCAATTTTATTTATACATTTTATATCAAGTAATATATAACACAAAAGCATATATTTAAGGTCAAAGTTTGATTGAAAAAGTTAAAATGGACATAAAATTTAGGACGGAAGGAGTAGCAGATTGGATATGGATGAAATAAATTTAATCTACGGATTATCATTTATCACCTGAAATATTCATGCACACATTTTTTTTAAGCTTATTGAAGTTATGCGGTTCTTACGTCCAAACTTAGTTAAATGTTATTGACTTTCAAGTAAGATAGTTGTTAAGAAGTTAAAATTTAACCCATAATGCAAAAATTAACATTAAATTTTGAGAAATAAATACAATTTATTATAAATAGCTTAGCATCGTATCTGTTTTTGTAACAAGACTTGTTTTAATTTTAACTAGGAATCAACACGAATATCGTTTATTTGACATCCAGTGGATATTTATTTACCCGTTTCATCTATCGGGTATGAATATGAGTATCATTTTAAATTTAAATAGATATGGATATGGATGATAAAAATTAAATAGATATGAATATGAACATGAATATGACTTCACCTTATCTATTACCATCTCTAGTGGCGATTTGTTCAAATATCGTAAATTAATTGAACAAAAACATTAAAAACCACTTTTTACCCAAAGAAAAAATAGTCATTCATTTTTCACAAGTTCAAAAGTAGCTCATACTAACTTGTATCTCTATATGTTTTGTTAAAAAAAAAAAAAACACTTGTATATCTATACGTTTTGTTCAAAAAAAAAAAACTTGCATCTCTATATGTATTGTTTTGGTGTCTTAAGTCCCTTGCACTTTTAAGTAGCTTATTTAAAGTGAGTGATGTCTTTTTTGTGCAATTTTATATCTTTTATTATAATAGAAAAGAAAAAAGAAAAAATCTTAAGTAATCTTGAAAAAAGAGTTTTATCCTGGTTTGATTACATGTGGCGATAAATTAAAATAATATGGATTAGTCGCAAGAAAAATCGAAAATCATGGTTAAAAAAAAAGAAAAGAAAAAAAAAAACTACTTTGTACTCGTACATTAGTGTTGAATTCATCATAGTCTAATCTTTTATTCCTAGAAAAACAAACCACACTTCCATATCTGCCTGCCATTGCCATTTACCTAAATCTTAGCTGTAAACACACACACACACACTCACACACCATCCACTCTCTCAAACAAATTACTGCTAACATCATTCACACACACACTCTCAAAACAACACACAGACAACAACATTAATGTTTCTCAACAACAACAACAACTAAAACCAACCCACATTCATGAAAACACTCATCTTCTTCATCTTCATCATCTTGACAACATGCATGAACTTGATCATAATCAATGCTACACACAACCGCAGGACCTTGCACCAGCCTTTTTTCCCACAAGACTCTCCAAATGTCCCACCACCTTTGTCACCTGACGTACCATTTACTCCATCAAATCCTTCTCCTCCAGAAGATAGGCCGTTTTTCCGGCCTATCAGACTCCCCCGGCCCCTCCTGCGGGGCCGGGGCAGGGGCAGCTGACGCCCCCTGCGTCTTTACCAGCGAATATATCTTCGCTGAATTTACCTGGTTCGCCGAAACAAAAAGGTGTTTCGGTGAAACTTATTGCGACAGCTGTCACTTTAGTTACAGCTGCCGCGATAGTTATTGCTGTTATTATTGTTTTGAGGATCAGAAGAAATAGGTTTGATGACTCGAGATCTAGTGATGTGAAAATACATAGATCTGAGAGTAGTAATAATAATAATAATAGTAATAATAACGTAATTATTAATTATAATAATAATAGTAACAATAATAGTAGTACTAATAATAATAGCACTAGGGTACCTAAGTTAGTTAGACCGTCACAAAATAGTGCGGAATTTCTATATTTAGGTACCCTTGTGAATTCCCACGGTGTTGGGAATGGTCCGGTTTCCAGCACCCGTGGGGATTTAAATGTGCGGAAATTGGATTCGCCAGAGCTTCACCCACTTCCGCCGCTAGGTGGGGGTGTCGGAGTAAGCGGCGGTGCTGGGCGAAGTGGACGAAGTGAAAGTAGTCTTAGGAATGTGAATTATGTGAATTCTTCGGAGGCTGATGAGGAAGGGTTTGATGAGTTTTATTCGCCTAGGGAGTCGATAGGGACTGGATCGGGGTCTAGGTCAGCTTTTGCTTCGGTCCCGGTAGAGAGTTATGGGGCGAAGAGGGGTATGGAGTCGGGTTCTTCGTCGTGCTCGAGTTCGAGTTCGGGGTCTCCTGTGAGGTCGGTTTCGTTGAGTATTTCGCCTCCTGTTAGTTTAAGTCCGATAAGGTCTAGACCGAAGTCGCCTGAGCTTGTTGCGATTCAAAATATTCCACCACCGCCACCGTTGCCACCACAGCCTTTGGTTATCCCATCCAGGGATATCAAGTTAAGGAAAGACAGTTTAGAGTCTTCCCCTAGACTATCTGATACTGATTCGGGTTCAGGTTCAGGTTCAGGTTCGGGCTCATCGAGTGATGAGCACTCACCCTCGCTGGGGAGAATTCCACCACCGCCGCCACCACCTCCACCGCCACCGAAGCATTGGGAAACCCAAAGTCCGAAAACACCAACACCGCCTCCTAAGCCATCTGTTCTGGTCACACCGACAAGACCAGTACCTATGATAAACGATCAACCATTAGTTTCTCCAATTGAAATGCTGCCGGAAAATGAAGAAAATTATGAAACACCTAAACCGAAGTTAAAACCACTACATTGGGATAAAGTAAGAGCAAGTTCGGATCGTGAAATGGTGTGGGATCAGCTCAAGTCGAGCTCGTTTAAGTAAGAAACATACTCACTTATCAAATATACATTTATGGTTTGATATCAGTTTATCTTATGTTTTTGGATTCCTTAATACAGGTTAAATGAGGAAATGATTGAGACTTTATTTATTGTTAAGACACCAAATTCAAATAATTCAAACGAAACATCTGCCACAAAACGGCAGATTCTACCATCACCAACCGCCCCCGAAAACCGAGTTCTTGATCCAAAGAAGTCTCAAAACATTGCAATTTTACTTCGGGCACTCAACGTGACGATTGAGGAAGTTTGTGATGCACTTTTAGAAGGTAATTTCTTTTGATTCAGTAACGTTTTCATTATTAAGTTAAGGGTCGTGTTGATTTATTTAACATTTTGAGATTGGATAATTATGCAGGCAATGCAGATACATTAGGGACCGAGCTTCTTGAAAGTTTATTAAAAATGGCTCCAACGAAAGAAGAAGAGCGGAAGCTAAAAGAGTATAAAGATGACACGCCTGTTAAGCTTGGGCCTGCAGAGAAGTTTTTAAAGGCGGTTCTTGATGTACCATTTGCGTTTAAAAGAGTTGAGGCCATGCTTTATATATCCAATTTTGAGTCTGAGGTTGAGTACCTTAAACGATCGTTCCAAACACTTGAGGTATATTCTGTTGCTATTGCTTTACTTCCCAGGGTGTTTGGAATTGCATGTTTACTTGCTGATAATCAGTTTTGACAGTTTGGAATTAAACAATCTGCTTATCTTCGTGAAAATGAGCGTCTAAATACTAAATAGGCAGGTTATGCAGCAGTTTCAAATTAACAATCCCAAACACCCCTTCAGTTTGTTGTTTGGAGAATGTTTAAAGGTCAAACTGGTTGGTTAGGTAACGGGTCAAAATTGGTCAAGTTGAATCGACACAGCAACTTTGTTTTAAACATATTTTGTAAATGATTAATGTGTTTATGATACGAGTACAATAACTTTTTGATTTATTTTATGACTAACATGATAAATTTTGTATATAGAACATTTTAGCACTTTAATTTGTAAGCATTTGCATACACATTAGGCGGCATTTAAATAAAATCGATTGTTTACAGGCAGCCTGTGAAGAGCTTAGAAACAGCCGAATGTTTCTAAAACTTCTAGAAGCCGTTCTCAAAACTGGAAACCGAATGAATGTGGGAACAAATCGTGGTGATGCTCATGCATTCAAACTAGACACACTCCTCAAGCTCGTGGATGTCAAAGGCACTGATGGAAAAACGACCCTTTTACATTTTGTCGTTCAAGAAATAATTAAAAGTGAAGGTGCTCGTCTGTCCTCTAGCGAAACCAATCCCGACACCCCTAAATCAGTCACAGATGAAACAAAGTGTCGCAAAGCTGGTCTTCAAATTGTCGCTAGTATTAGTTCAGAACTTTCAAACGTCAAGAAAGCTGCATCTATGGATTCCGAGGTCCTAAACAGTGACGTTATGAAACTGTCAAAGGGTATGTCCGACATTACACAGGTCGTTAGGTTAGTTGAAAACCAAACAAGATTTTCCGAGTCAATGAATAATTTCATGAAAATGGCGGAAGAGGAAATTATTCAGGTTCAAGCTCAAGAAAGTGTGGCATTTTCTTTAGTTAAGGAAATAACCGAATATTTCCACGGAAATTCGGCTAAAGAAGAAGCACACCCTTTTAGAATCTTTATGGTCGTAAGAGATTTCTTAACGGTTCTTGATCGTGTATGCAAAGAAGTTGGTTCAATAAACGAGCGCATTGTGATCAGTTCAGCTCATAAGTTTCCAGTTCCAATAAACCCGACACTACCGCCCATTTTTAGTGGAGTCCCAACACTACCCCCTGGTTTTACGGGATTCCCTATAAGGCGACAACTTAGTTCTTCGGACGAAGAAAGTAATTCTTCGTCTTCGTTTCGATCTTAGGTAAGATTATTATTCTTTGCTTTGTGATTTTGAACATTATTTTTGCTTATAGATATATAAAAATTATATATAATATACAGAGGAGATTTTGGAAGAATAAGCATATCTCTGTAAAAGCTTAAAATCTACTTATCTAAAGTTGTTCCACTGAGTTAGATTCTTTGTACCCATGATTCCTTTGTAAAGTATATGTGAATGTTTTAGCTTTTAACCTAAGTTCATATCATATCCTCATATGTTTCTAATTTTATTCTATTTTTGTTCATGCTAAATATAAGTTTAATTTTCATAGTCTAAAGAGCAATTATGAGTTTGTGATGAACATAGGTATGTTGGTTGTTGCAAAAAGTAACATAAATGGATGGTGCTCTTTTTATGAAAAGTTGACTAATGATCAAAGGTGAGGATATGCAATTATATGCTTTTACAAAACATATTATAATGGTATCCTATGATGGGCATGTTATAAGATGGGATCTTTATTAAAGTTTGATTTTTTATGTTCTTTATAACGTATAGTTTGTCAGATTTGTTGTGAGTAATTCATGCATGACAGTTGAAACATGCCTCATCATACTATTGTATTGATATAGTTTGAATATTTATTCTATAAATGGTGTAAAATCTTATTCGATTGCCGGATGTCTTTCTGAAAACAGTCTTTCTACTATCGAGTAAAGTTACGATCATTTACATTATATTCTAAGCTATTTCATTTATGGCGAGATAGGCTATTGTTGTTGTTATCGTTGTTGTTGATGTAAAATCTTTTTGTTACTTGTATCATACTATAGATCTAGATATATGTGTGTGTATGGACATATACATTATTTCTAGAACATTTGCACATGTAGAGGATCAGAGAAGACAAAGAAGGAGAAAAAACGACCACATGATGCAATGATGCATCAACCAGAAAGATTGAAAATTATAGATTGGAGACATTTTACCTTCATGCATGTGACTTCTAATACATCATTGTCTAAACTATGCATTTTTCATAAAATACATAGGTTGACTCACTGATATTTTAGATTTTTTTTGTTAATTTGTTAGATGTCTTTTTCGGGTTTAAAAGAAAATATAATATTATTATGAAAGATCAATATATCAATGTTTTAAGTTATTTCAGATTTATTTGCACCTATCATTGATGATAATAACAAGTTATTCGGTGAACACCCCTACTGGTTTGTTTCATAGTTACTGTCAACGGATAAATACATAAAGGGGGAATTGCATATATATCTCTTCAAAGTGAATAATTATATATATATCCTTCTTTTTGATCTGCATTATAAGACAATTTTTTACGCACGAAGGATATATACGATTTTGATCTTTAGAGGATATATACGCAAACGAAAAGATTGCACAGTATTTTTGGGTTTTTAAACAAAAATTTCAAGCTTTTAGATGATTTGTTGCGATGTTCACTTTCAGTTGTCAGAAGTTACACTGATACATGTATGTTTAGTGAAAAAAAACAATTCAAAGATGAATGTGATGATCTCTTGCTAAAATACAAAAGTTCCATGTCGGTAGAAATGGCAATCTTTGAAATTTAATGTCAAAAAAGAATACAATTACTCTTTATGACATTTGGTCCAAAGTTGTTTATCCTTCTGTCAGATTTTGCTTTTTTCTCTGTTTCAATGCTTGTTTATACTGTAAAATAAGTTAAACAGTAATTGACCTTTTCATTTGTTTGTGGGTACATGGTAATAACAAACTGATATATGTTTTACAAGAAAAGTTCAATATAGATCACAAATTTACCATGATCCAATGAACCAATAATACCATTCATTTTTATTATGATTAACTTTCTCCATTTTTAAAAATTAAATATCTCGCAAACCGTTAATCGTTACGCGATAAAAATTATATTATCGCGACGAGAATTAAATTATCTTCATGATATGCACTACTATATATTTTTAACCATTTTTTTTCAAAATTTCTACCAACAAAATCATATATGATTTGTGAAAATCATATATGATTCGATTTACGAATCATATATGATTTTGAGAATCATATATGATTCGTAAAAATCATATATGATTCATAAAAATCGAATCATACACGATTTTTGAAAATCATATATGATTCGTAAAATCATATTCGATTTTTCTGACTAATTTTCAAAAAAATGTTCATTTAAAATATATAAAGTCGCATATCTATGAAAGATAATTTAATTCTCGTCATGATATTTTTTATATTTTGAAAACTTACCGGTTCAGAAGATATGTTGTTTTAAAAAAATGCGAAAATGATTTTTATTAATTTAGTAAAAGATGAAGAGGCATGATTGGCTCATTTGTTCTACAAGAAATACGGCTCTATATTGATCTCAACTCATATGTTTTGTTGTTGTATTTAAGAATATATATTGTGTATGTTACATTCATATGCAAAACGTAAATGTTAACCAGTGTACCCAGAACAGTCACGTAACATTTACGTAGTAGTAATATTACATAAAGCAACAAACGACATGCTTAACGTCGATTACAAGCAATGTTAACCGGTGTACACAGTACAGTTACTTCGTAGTAATATTACATTAACCAACAAGCAACATGCTATATATATGTGTATGGTTTTTATCTTTTCGTTCATTCTTCCTACTGTCTTTTAAGAAAAGAAGGGTTCTCAAATGTGTGTTCCAATAATGCATTGCTAAGGTTAGTTGTGTTGTACTCTTATGAAAATAAATCATATGAATACTAGTCTGTCAAAAATATATAGCAGCAACTTTGATATAGCGTTAAAGATGTCTATAGAGTTACTCGGTTAGTCACTTAGTCATATACAGTTCAAAAATTAAGATTCAGCAAAACTATTCTCTATTTCTCGAATGCAATGTTTCTAACATCTTTACAAGTTATTTTGATAGCAAATGTCAAGTACGAGGATTGAAAGTACAGTAAAATCTACTTGGATAAACAAAACTCAACAGAAATTCAAACAATTATATACAGTAAAAACCCTATAAATTAATACTCGATAAATTAATAAACTCAATAAAATTAATAATTTGTCCGGTCCCAACTTGAGACCAGTGCAAATTTGAACCCGAATCGATAAAATAATAAGATAATAATTTTTTGAAACCCCAACAGATATATATTAGTCCAACGAAACTATAAATTAATAATCACTAAAAATTCCATAATATATATATTATATATGTGTGATACACTTCAAAATTCTAAGATTTTTTAGAAAAAATGAATCTATAATCACTTGTTTATTGAACTTCAATATTATATCGATTTCATCTTTAAATCTCCCTATCAGACTCAAGATTTGGGCGTTGTCTTCTCGTATTGCAACAAAAAGTGGTAAAGAGTTGTTGCGCTTGTAATGCTTCTCTTTGAGTGACGGATCCAAAGTTTATTGAATCATCCTCAACTTCATCATCGACCGGATTTTGAATGGTATCCGCCACAATTTATTCAATTCCTTTAAATTAATAATTTATTAATTTATCGATAAAATAATATCTCGCTAAATTAATAAAATATGTCGGTCCCAACTCCATTAATTTATAGAGTTTTTACTGTGGCTGTTAATTCTTTTGCATATAGAATGTCCATTCAGCATTTTAGCTAGCAACCAGTTCACAAGTATGGCGGTTACAGGTACTTAACTTCATTGTGCTCGTATTCGTTAGAATTCAAGAATATTATTATTGGAGTATAAACTAAATATAGGGGTCTTGGTGTAATTATTAGGAAATATGTATGTAATACTGTAAATAAATAGCGGTTAAGAGTCCTAAGGGACATAACGTTTAGAATAAAACCGTACCAATGTTTACACCGGTTAGAAAACTATATATAGGGCAAGAATTTCAGTAAACACAACATCACATCAATACAATTCGTAATATATATCGTTTGTTCAAGATCTAAACCTCGCACTTTTATTTTATCGCAACATAAACCCGTGAAAGAAGAAGAAGAAAACCAACAATTGGTATCAAGAGCAAGAACGATTCGGAATCAATCAAGTAAGAAAGAAAGAAGAAGAAGGATTACCCGTTTCATTCATTGGAAAAGTAAGAAGACATAAATCAAGAAGAACCGATTGAAGGGTCTGTGTGATATTGAATTCTTTGTTCGGACAAAAAAAACAAATAGAAAGGAAGTCGTGTATTCAATGCAATTAATCAAGAAGGAAGAGACACAACAAATCCTCATCATAGAAAGAAGAGCGTTGCGTATGCTTGCCCTAATTTCGGTTTGTTTTTCTTTGAATACTGAATCAAAATATTAAAGGGTAGAGGGATAAGAAAGAAAACATTGTTTGCACTTTTGTGTTGCAACTTTGCAAGGGAAGGATACGTATAATTAGTGGGAATTAAAAGTTATAAGTTTTATTTGTAAGTTAGAATCCCTCCTTAAGAATTCGATTGTTGATAGTTAGTTGGAATTCCATTTAAGCTTTAATCTGGAATCCCATATTATTTAGACCCTCGGATTGATTGGTGTAAGTAGAAAGAAATCATAACCTTTGTGGTATAGTAAGCAAGAATCCAAAACCTTAGTGGTACAAATCCTTCGTGGAACAAACCTCCGTGGTACAGGTCCTTCGTGGAACAAACCTTCGTGGTACAACCTTTGTGGTATTAACCTGTGGTACGATCAAGTAAGAAAAAGGAAAACACTGTGGTACAAGCAAGACGAAGATAGGAAGAAAGAAGGCAAGGCAAGGCTAAAGCACGTCAAAGCAAGAAAGAAGAGAGAAAGGAAGAAAGCATGACGAACGATAAAGAAAGAAGCAGTACGTCTAAAGTTCAAGAAAATATAGCACTTAAATGCGCACAGTTGACAGACTCCAATTACACAACATGGGCAGTGTTGATGGAAACAATATTAAAAGCGTATGGCCTTTGGGAGACGATCAACCCGAAAGAAGGAAGTAGTACAACAGATGAAAAGAAGATGCATACAACGAAAGCTATGATATTCCAGACAATACCGCAGGATATTTTGATGCAAGTTGCACAATATGAAACTGCGAAGGAAGTATGGGATTCAGTGAAAGTACGATACCTTGGTGCAGACCTAGTCCAGAAAGCACGGCTACAAACGCTAAGAAGTGAGTTAGAAACTTTGAAGATGAAAGAAAACGAAAGAGTGCAAGACTTCTCAGGAAAGTTGGGCAGTATAAAAGCCAAATTTGCAAGCCTTGGCACTACCCTTGAAGATAAGATAATTGTGAGAAAGTTACTCAACTCGGTTCCGAAGAAGTTTCTACCGATTGTAGCCACCATTGAACAATACTCAGAAATAGATACCATGCCATTCGAAGAGGCCGTTGGAAGAATAACAGCATATGAAGAACGTATTAAGAGTACTGATGAACCAGAAGAGTATGATCCAAGGAAATTACTGTTAGCAAGTACAAATAATTCTGGAAACAGGCTTAATGGTAGAGGACGTGGAAGAGGATCAGGACGTGGAAGAAGTGTTGGTCAAACAAGCAATGACAAGAGTAAATTCAAATGCTATGAATGTGGTGAGTATGGTCATTTCGCATACGAATGTACAAAGCGAAGGGACAAAGAGAAAGAAAAGGAAGAAGAGGCACATCTCGTGTGGGATGATGAAGAACCAGCACTACTGTAAAGACAAATCAAGAATGAAGACCTTTAACTATATTTAGTTTAAGGAGGAGTATTGGAGTATAAACTAAATATAGGGGTCTTGGTGTAATTATTAGGAAATATGTATGTAATACTGTAAATAAATAGCGGTTAAGAGTCCTAAGGGACATAACGTTTAGAATAAAACCGGTACCAATGTTTACACCGGTTAGAAAACTATATATAGGGCAAGAATTCTATAAACACAACATCACATCAATACAATTCGAATATATATCGTTTGTTCAAGATCTAAACCTCTGCACTTTTATTTTATCGCAACATAAACCTGTGAAAGAAGAAGAAGAAAACCAACAATTATTACCTGATGATTACTTGGTACGGTATTTCCTCTCAATTTGTAGTTAAAATATGTTTATTTTGAGGTTATTTCCTTTTTTTGGTATGTAAAAAGATTCAAGTACTTCCATTTGACACCAATGAATCAGCATCCATGCGTTCAAGGATTCTGCGTGCTTCCTCTTCTGTGGCTGGAACAACCTTACGAATCCTAAACCCGTTGTTATTTGCTTTTGCCTCTGGTCGAACAGTAAATGTGAAGTAAAATGTGTTTGAAACCTGCAATGAAACAGATACACAAATAATTTACCCAAATGAAATCTCAAACTTACAGTTTGTGCAATTTCCCTTGTATAAGAAAAGCTAGTCTTGAGAAAAACAGACCTCACTAGACCTCAGCTCAGGCCTTGTAACGTGTGCAACAACTTCAACATTTATTAAAGGTTGTTCTGCATGTTCGAACTCTGTATATAGGACACATGATTTGAAGCGTAAGAAATCACCAACGTCCACCTGACAAAGAAAATCAAAGCCCCAAGTGTGATAGATTAGCCAATTTTCTTACACTTAAAAAGTATATTTAGCAATTTTTGACCAAATATTCTTATAATCGGTCACGGCACATACAAATAACTAGAATCACTAATCACACGCATCCAACAAAGCTCTGTTGCTACGAGGTGTTTGCAAGTGCTTTTATAATTAACTATTGCAACATAAATAATCAGTCAATGAGATATTTAGTGGATCAAAGCTAGACAGAAGGTGGAATGTGCACATTTATCTACAAATGGGTCGATTGATGTATTATTCTAACAATGGAATAAGCTAAAAGACTTTAACTATACAGGAAACCAGTCAAATGGGTCGAAAAGCCTTCTGAAGTGTATTCAAAAGCATTTTAATATTCCTTGCATCAAATACCCTGTACCATTTTTTGTCGAGCCATTTAAGCAAGCTGATTTTTATGTCCCATTTGAGTTATTTGGGTAACTAAAGTAGTTCAGTTCACTACGTCAAATTGCACATCCGTTGTATGTGATGCAACATTTCTGGTCAACATTACTTCTCTGTAACTTTAAATCCCGATATGGTGATTGTACTTTTGGTTTATCCCATATTAGTCATTACACGTTAATGAAGGTAACTTAATTTGCATAGATATGATTTCTTAGCTAAAGAGCAACGGTCAAATGGGTTAAACAAGTAAGAGTTTTTCCAAGTTAATTTTAATGTATTTATCTCCTTAATTATTTTTAACTGAACTATGTAGATTCGTTTTGTAAGAACAGTGTGATTGCAATCACAATCAACACAATAATTGATTTATATAATTGTTTTAACAAATGGACAAAAACATATTTTGGGGATCAACTTTACCCAAACCCCTTTTGACAGAAATAAAAATGACTTATTACCCAACTCAGCAACCCGCTCATCTTGCCACCTTTAGCCATTAGAAACAACGTCAATTCAATCAAAATAGGTATTAAAAAATAAGTAAGCCAAGCAATAATAAGGTACTCACAGGTCTTAGAAAATCGACATGATCAACTTCGAGAAAGTGTGGCATCATTCCAGCAAAAGTGTAAGCAGTCGAGAAAGCCAACTCAAAGGCCCGGTGCATCAAGAACCCACCAAATATTCTGCCATGTATGTTCCGTTGTTGTGGTTGGCATATCCATGAGTTTTCAAGATACGTATCTCTAAGAAGTATGCTATCTCGATTTGCCAATGCAGGCATGTCACAGAAAATACGTCCTTCAGCCAACAATGAATCAAGTCGGTTATTTTCTCCATTTGCAATTCCCTTTTTTTCTCCTCTCTTCAATTTTCTTAATTTGTTTCTTTCATCTGCTTCTTTAAAAAGCAACTTTTCTGTGTCAGTTTCAGGTAAGAGTCGATTCACGGGAGCTGCTTTCCCAGTTTCGGAATCACGGGCCACAAATATAAAGTTAGCTGATAGAACTATTGTTTCTGAGGTGTCGGTGCTATCTGCAGAACAATTATCGATGTGTCAGATCAAGTAGATTCCACAAAAAGACATTAAGTGAAATTTGATGTTTGTAAAATCGGAGGTGGCAAAATGGATAGGTTGTATAACATGCCAAAACGGGCAACTTTTGCCCGATCGAAATGTGTTGAGTTGGACCAAAACATTTCTGGTGCAGATTTTACATGTTTGGTGTAAGGAATTAGTGTGCCAAATACTGATCACGAAAATAATATTGTTTCCAATGTAACATAGTTTTTACAACAGAATGACTTATGAGGTTTTATGCAAGAATATCCACTTTAGGTGACTTTTGATCCGTTGCTCATTTCCTTTCGATATGAAGAGCAATCTCACTAAGTTAACTTATACTCGTCCCGAGATACTAGAAGTTGCTGAAAGTATTTGATTCATGAACATGTGGACTAAAATTCAAAGTTTGTCATAGCTACCAAGGGGTTATAAGGTTATTATGGATAGAAAATATGCCTAAAAGGGAATACTATGAAAGCAGTGTTTGAGATTGGATGTGTGTTTAAACTAATCATCGATTCTGATTTATTAATTATCTCATATTGTAAAAACTTTTCCTTATGAAAATTGACTGCTGAGATAAACATAAAATTGCACAATGATCCCTAGCATTAAGAACCTGATTTTAACATATACGTACCACTTGGCAACTGAGTAACTTCAAGTTGAACCTCAATGGAAGACCGCCCAACCCATATAACTGCACCAGCCATTTTCAGATCACCATCGACACTAATTGTTTTCTTCAGGACCATTTTGTCAACAGATGCAGTAACAAGTAGTAGGGGCCTTGTCATGCTGTCGTCATCAGAACAATGCTAGAATAATATGAAAAACAGGTGTGTTATAATAACTTGAATATGAACAAAAAAAAATTCACAAATATCTTCATCAATAGAAGCTTATGTTGCTAACTGTTCATTATCCAACTCTTTGGAGTGAAAATGTAACAAAAATTGTTCCATCGTATATCATCAAATCACTTAAAGAACCGGAAACTTGAGCATAAGGTCACAGCTACATATATACTCCCTCTCTTCCAATTTTTTAAATAGAACAAGATAGAACCACACAATGCTAGCTAGAGTGCTAATAGCACCACATTCTTAAATTAAACCCACACGATTTGGCTGCAGCAGTCTATTAAATTTTTTGTTGGATTGTTTCAAAAGCTTAAAAAATGATTTAGTAGTAACAGAATAACGAAATCCTATTGTACCACTCCATAGATGTGGCGATGATATATAATGAGCGTGAATGTTGATTTACAACTGTTTTATAAATTTACATAGAAAGACATATTGCTTTGACAAACTTTGAGCAAAAACAGCTCAAACTTTTATGGTGACTGCAATTCCTGATGCGCAAAGGGGCAGAGGAGTAACTTAGCCTATTTCACCGCAACGTGGGACAGGATTGCATAAATTCGGCTGGCAATCCAATTTTGGCATTGCGTTTTGTCAGTATTATATGTGATATGGCAGTACCACAATTAGCCCATCAGCCGTTAGAAAATGGGGCTACAAGAGATGATTCCGAATGTGTTTCTGCTGTTTGAAGCTGCGATACTCAGATAAGCAGTTTGTTTGAGTGTTTAGAAAAATCTAACTATATATGGATTTACATGTAACAAGTTTATCAAAACATATTTTATCATGGGGTGTTTGGAATTGCTCACAAGAGCTGCTTATTGCTTTTAATCAAGCCGCTGTTCGGGTAACAGAAACAATAACGATTAAGCATCTGCAAGATTCTTTTCCAAAACTCCTTTATCTCTCACAAAAAAGTAATATAAGCATTTTGGATAACCAAGTCCCAAACACTCGCAAAACTGCTTAGTTATTTTCCAAAACTCCAATACTTATTAAGCATTCCCAAACAGCCATATTCCCAAACACTAGAAACTAATTATCTGCAACTTAAAAACACAATAACCAAATAAGCACTCTGTCTACAGTCAATTCAGTTTAGCACCACCATAAATTCGCACACAAGAACCAACATAGAAACACTAAAAAGAGATTTAACTCCATAACATAAGATCAAAATTAATACCTTAACCGAAATGGTACCAGCAAGTGCATCAAGATCTTCAAGCAACTTCCCTATCCTAACCTCATTCCAAGGGTCCCTATACTGTTCTCTCAAGATATAATCAGCCGAAAATTTATAGAGAATAGTAGTCCTGCTTTGAGAAGGTGTTCTTGTAAGCAATTCGCTTTGCGGTGGTGCATCTTTTGGTGGATCAAGTAGTCTTTCAAATATTTTCGACCTTGTTTCCCATAACGCAGCTGTTACTGGTGAATGATACATACCTGCATACATGGGTGATATAGGCATATAGCTCAGAAGCCTATACTGTATGTGGGTTTTGATCAATAATATATAGATGGCCAAAGTGGGTAATATAAGTTAATTTTGAGGATAGATTTTGTGTGTGTTTGGTTGTAGGGCAGTTAGACATGCATGGATACTCTACTGCAAGCGGGAAATGATCCAGTGAGAAGAAAAAATAAAATGAGAAGAATGAGAAGGATTTTTAGCCACACATTTCAAATTTTGTAGGTGCATCTGAATTGTGTGGTTGTGGTTTCTTTTCATTTGATCCTAACTCTACTGCATTGGGTTGGGGCCATTGCAGGTGTGATGCTCCACATCTCGTGGATGTATTATCAGGTGGGCTATCTTTAGTGGTTCATTTTTGTTTTATTAGTTTTGGTTGAGGTCCTTTTTTGTGAGGTTGGCTGTGTCTTCTACAAGTTCATGTATGTATATGGATTGTGTAAATTTTCGGTGTGAAATATAATGTTTGCTTGTTCAAAAAAAAAAAAATCTACATTTTTCCGAAAAATAAAAATGTATAACAAAAGCCCTTCAATTTTGGGGTGTTTGGATGAGCTAATTCATAACGGGCTTATTTCAAACTGGAAAAGCTCATCAGCTCACTTGTTTTGGCTTATGAGTTGATTAACTTGAGCTTTTGGCTTATTTAAGTTCATAAAGTCAACTTGATTAGTTCATAAGCCGGAAACGTGGGCTTATGAGCTTTACAAAATCAAAAAGCCCACAAGCCAAGAAAATAAGTTAATCCAAACACCTTAATTTTCTTTTTAGCTCATCCAACTATTAAAAGTATTTACTATCAAGTTTTGTTTATACCAAATCTCATTGAAAATCATGCTGTTTATATATATATCTGCTTATTTAGCGTTAGTTCTCTATGAAGAGGTTGGGACATGTTTATTTGAGATGAAAATAAAATTACTTTTTATCCATAGTATCTACCATCACACCCATTATAAGTGGTTTAGATTAAAACATTTTACGAAAAATAAACTCTTTTTGGTTTTGTTACAATTTATTTTTCTTTGGTAACCATGGTTTGAACCCACCCCATACATAATCAAACTAGGTAAAGCCCTCCCTTTTCAGGACGTTGGCCACTTCAGGGTTGTCGTTTGCACGTAGCAGTAATTGAACTTGAGAATTCTCACATTTCAGGGTCGAGAATACTAGTTAGGCCGTGTACATCATAGTAAAAATAAATCGGCCTTAACAAATAATGTAGCTTTTATCGATCTGAGTGACAAGTTACCCCCTTAAGTGCATTAAAATTACCAATATATTTGTACCTTAAATCAAACTTTTTGTTAACAGTTTTTTGTGCGACAAACTAACTAAAATAGTAATGGGGACAATTAAAATGCGACATAGCAAACAATTACAAATTTAGCAAATCCAAATATTTGACTAAGCGACAATCTTTTACTTTATAGAAAAAAACAAAAATAGCAAAGTTAAAACTAGTTACCTGGCCATAAACTTAGCGGTTTTCTAAATGAAGAATCTTGATCACCACCATCATCTGCTTTTGGTGAGTTTTCAAAAGGTGAAGTAAAAGTTGAGCTGATTTTTATTGTCTTGAATTCCATTTTGCTTGTCTTAACTTTCTTGTTTTTGTTGAAAATTTTATGGGAATGAAATGATGATGATGGTCGGTGAATGACTTTGTTGGGTTGATCATGGTTTCTTGCCTCTTCGATATTTTCATACCAAATCCATTTTTGGATGTTATTTGCAACAGCCCTCCAACTATGACTATACTACTTTAAAGGCCCCCCTCTAGCTACTACTATCTTGTTGACATGTGTTTAGTTAATGTAGGGGTCGCAACAGTTCAGGTTGAAGGGTTGGCTGGTTAAGGTTGAAAAGTTATTGAGGGATTGTATTACCTTCAAAATCATGTGACCTGAAAATATCTTGCTCAACTCGTTCATCTACGACAACAATAAAATTGATTTTGTCAAGATGAGATGGTAGGTAAGATGTAAACGGTTATTAATTTATCAGATGATAGAGAGACTTCTTTTAAAAGACAAGCGAGAGATTAACTAATTTATCTAAACCTCTCAAATGAATTAGAAATTCGACTTAAACAAGTTGTGAATGGGGTGGCGAGTTGTAAACAAATTCCGCATTGAACTAACTTTTATTTAGCTTTAAATGAGTTGACACGTTGTAATTTGGTGGACGAGTTGTAAACAAGTTAAGTTGGTCAGACTGAACACAACTGTCTTTAAACGAGTTAGATGGGTCAATCTGCTTGTGACTCGAACCCACTTAAACCCAACTTGAATCTAATTATTTTTGTGTCAGATTCGTGTTATGAAAAAAACTACCATCATGATTTGATGTAACATATTTATCAATTATGCTTTTACCAATTAAGATGCGAGTAATCAAATACTTTGATAAAGAATATCAAGACTCCTAACTTCCTAAGTCCCAACTTTCGATAGTTAAGAGTAATGTGTTTGTATATATCGCGATATTGTACTTTTAATAGTTTATCTCATTTGATACACATACTTTGGATCTATCCATACATACATAAAAATTATTGTACATTGGTTAGTTGGTATTCTTGTTTCTTGCTTAGGTTTCGAAAATTTTAACTAATTGCTAATGGGAAAATGTATTTAGCTATTGATCGATGAAAGAGCTTAATTTTTTAAATCAAATTTTATGATTGGTTAACAAAAGTCAAAATTGGTTTAAATTTGCTTAAACTCATCTAAATAATATCCACCAAAATAAATATATATAAGAGCACATATGTCGATTTTATGAAGAAAAAAAAAAGAAACAAAAAAAAGGCAATTAATAAAATGGACGGTTGTAAAATTTCAAATATATTATAAAGACATGAGTAAACAAGGGTCGTTTGATATGAAGATAGGAATCACTATTGGTATGAGTTTGATTGTAGTGGTGAGCCCCTCAAGAATGATAGATTCATACCAAGTTTTTTTGCCACCTTTGATGTATACCCAATATATGAATTTCACCATACCGATTACTATAAAACAAACAACATATATCATTCTCATACATATTCCTTCATTCCTATAGATTCAAACCAAACACACCCTTTATAGTTTTCATCTTTTTAATAACTTTATAAATTTAATAAATACCCCCAAACTTTATATACATTTAAAAAAAACATATACATTATTGTTATAAATAAATGGTTACTATTATTGGTACCCCTGACTCACAAAAAAGTACACAAACATTCATTTTAACTTCCATGTGAACAGTAGAATACATTTTTTTTATCATTTTCTGTTCCGTATTTTTTCCTAGTTTAATATTTTTGACTTGTTAAACTTTATATTTTATTTTACGTACTTTTAGTTTCATAGTTTTACAATAAAAAGAAAATTATAAAAAAAAATGGAAAAACAAAAACCATGAAGGGTACAAATGGTGTTTTTCTAAAGGGGGGGGGGGGGTTCTTAATAACCTATCCCTTAATAAATAGGACAAAACACATATTAATACCCCCGAACTTAGCAAATAGGATAATTTAGTACCCTAAATTTTTAAGAGTGCATAATGATACCCCGAACTTGACAAACTGGATTTACTACTACACTATATACTAATTTAACTCCATAACTTATTAGTTTTTAATTTTTTCTACAAATTCAATTTACTAAGGTCAATTATATCAATGATTTGTAGTTAAACTTAATTAATCACACTTTATTAAAAAATCAGTTAATTTTATTTTTTATTAATATAATATTATATTTAGTTATTAAAAATAAATATATATTTAAAATAATACTTATATAGAAAGTGAATCTAATGTACTACTTTTGATATATATATATATGATGCGGATTATTGTAACCCTCAACGAGTTTTACAAACCTCCAAGCAGTGTACCTAATCGTTGTAGTGTAGTATATGTAGGTTATGGGAGATTGATCGTTCTCTAGGAGAATAGTGTTGTGAAGGCCGAAGTGTATGTCGACATAGGTCCAAAGGTGAAGGATGAGTATTTTTTTTTCTTTATTTTTTAGAAAATAAAGTAAAATCTCGGGGTTTTGAATAGTGGGCGTTTTAACTACTAACTAGCTAAAACAAAACTAAATAACTTAAAATAAAATGCAAGAAAAGTAAATTGGTGGTAACTCTTATGATAGGCAAATGTGTTTACTTAGATTTCTTTACTCTCTTATTATCTCTTATTGATTAGTCGAATTGTCACACCTTTGTTTTAATTGGAGCGTTGTATTCCTTTTTATTAGTTGTAAGGAGGTGCCAAATGCCCTAAGCCCCTAATTCTATGAACGTATAAGTCTCCCCTAAGAAGCTTAAAGTCTATTAAGTCTCCTAGGATCCACAAGCCGTAATTTATGCAATAAATACAACGAGAAAAACCACCGGTGCACTCTAGGGTTGCGTTTTGTTAAAACAGTCAAGCTAGTTACATATAAGAATTTAGCCAGTTTTCTTACCCTAACGCGAAGCAACCAATTCAACAAGAGATGATAATCAATAATTAATAACAATGTTTCATTAGATCTAAGCAAACACTAATAAATCTAGCCTAGCATGTTAAAGAGAAGAAAATAAAAGCATATAATCAAACAACACATAGACATATTGAATGATTAAAGAGGGATTACGTATTTAAGTAATCCCTCTTTAATCATTCAATATGTAATTCCTCTTTAATCATTCAATATGATTAAAGAATGATTAAAGAGGAATTAATTATCTTCAATTAAACATGAGCCAAAGTGGCTGAAAAACCTTTACAATTACCGTGAAATTCGTCTAGAGTTTGCCTCTCCAAAGTGTTACACAAATAATGGAAAACATGTGAAAATATATATAGTATTACCCTTGATAGTGTCACCTTATAGGTTGTGACACCGTCACTAGGGTTTCGTCCTGTGCAAGTCGCCGTTATGACACCGTCGCTTTGGATGTCTGATGCCGTCATGTGATGCCTGACGTTGTCCCGTTGTAAATAATCTGGGCCGTCTCTTGTTAGCTTTGTACATGACTCTAAACTTCAAATTACACCTGACGCCGTCAGGTTGTAGTGTCTTCAGATTACATTGAGACGTCGCTTGTTAATTTTCCACCAAAAATCCATCTTCAGTAACAAGTAACCGCATCACGTAGTGATGTGTGACGCCGTCAGACTCCCTTATCTGAAAGTATTTTGTGACTTCGTCGTTTTCATCTTTTTTCGTCCAAATAAGCCATAAATGTGCCGATTTCCAGATTTTTCGTCCCAGGCACCTAAAATGCAAAAAGGAACGATTTAGGGCAATATTTGATCATATTCATATAATTTTGGTCTTAAATGACCCCTTAAAAAAGTATCAACACACTTGAGATTTGCTTGTCCTCAAGCAAATATGCTTTTATCCAATCAATTTACAAGTTAGGGGGCATTTAACATGGGTTTGAAAAGTTTACAATATCCACAAACTCTACAATAGTCAAAACAAGCATGGAATTCATATACTAGCACCTTACATAAAGTGTTTGGATTCTCTCATCTCTCGGGTGTATAAGTTGTATAACATGTATGAAAATGGAAAAATAAACACTTTCTACCTGTCATAGCACATAGATTACCATAGGCTTGAAAATAGATCAAACCTCCACCGCTTTGGCGTAAGCACCTAGGATAAGCTATCAAAGAGGGCTTTTAAAGGGTTGCAATATGGAAAAACACGGTTTTGTTGGATATATGGAGTTTTTACTGGTGGCAAGTCAATTATCTAAGTTAATCACATGTAAAATATGGCGTTGCTAAGCCAATACTTGACTCACTAACTTCTAACTTTTTTTTATATTTTTCTTGACTCTTTCTTGACTTAAACATAAAATAAAAAGGATAGAGGCGGGATGGTAGTCCGTATGTTTTCATTTTTTCTTTTCTAATTTTTTTCTTTTTCTTTTTTCATTTTTTCGATTTTTTTTCATACACTCTTGCCCTACCATCCGCAAAATAATATATCATAACTAAGGGATTTATAGTTGCATCCCTAAACTTGAATTTTTAAATGTATAAAAGCTAACTAATGACACGTGGAGTACTTAAACATTTACTTAGATATGGGGATTATAATTGACTTTTTCCCATTACTCCATAATAAATATTACTAACCCATTAGTCCCAATCATCCCAAAAATGTATACACAAGATATGACTTGACTTAGCAACCATGTAATCAACTAGACAATTAACTAAGGGTTTAACAAATAACAATAATACACTAAAAATGAGTGCATACAAGAAAGGCTAAGGCAATTTGGGTGTACATTTGGAGGTGGATTGTAAACAATGCTCTTCATTAATATTCTGGAATCCACTGAAATATCACGAGACCCGCGAAAATGATAGGCTCAGAGGGGTTAACTAGGAGTATCTTGTACTAATAACGAGTACATAGCAAGGGTGTGGGGCAATTACTTGACTAGTGTAGCCAATGTAATTATATAAATAGGTTTAAAACAAGGGTTATCCTAATGCCTCTTATCATTTAGTTAATCCTAACTACACGAATGTAGTCCCACTAGCGATTTCGGAATGCATCACAAAACAAGTTATAGAATCTATATTCTACCGGTACACTCATAAGCATTGGAAGTGAATGCTTTTATCCTATATATCTAAAGGCAAACCTCACATTTTGGGGTGGAATTTGAGTGGTAGAGTTTTTGTGCTAGCTATATAATTCCTATCCATGAGACACTTTATTAAGAATAAAGTTTTTTTTGTAAATGTCATAAAAAAAATTAAATTTGGTGCTAAAATTACCCTAACGTGCATTTCTTTTGGTTTATTACACAATTACTAGAAAACGAAACAAATATCAAGTGGTGATTAGTTTCTAAGGTATCCCATTTTCCTCCCTACACATAAATTGAACATTATCTCCAATGTTCTTAAGAAGTATCAAAGTTATGATAACGGAAAAATAATAATAATAAAAGATATAGGAGAAACTAATACTCCCCTGATTTGCTTGGCATGAATGATAAAAATACGGTTAAATCCTCCTCCAAGAAAATAAATAAATGATATGCTTCTCTTCCAATATGCACTTGAATCTTCTTGTCCAATATAACCTGTAAATCACTAAGAAAACGAACATGAAACCTCACATAAAATCAGCGGTAACACTATATATAATAAAATCAAATCCTAGAAAGCAAATAAGATATAATTCTTGCAAAATAAATGTTTACATGATCTTGGAATTTCAATAACTTTTGGAAATTTTTAAAAATTAAGTTTCGACAGAAAAACAAAAATCTGAAAAATTGTTGCTACAGTGCCTGACGTCGTCAGGTGTTAATTCTGACGCCGTCAGGATTGACCTCACACAATTATAACTTTTGTTTTCTGAAAAATTTATGGAAAAATCTATATTTTAAAACCTGTAATTTTCTGCAAAACATTCATTGTAACTCGATACAAGCATTTAACTCAAACAAACACACAAACATGATAAAATATATGTTCATCATCTATTGTAAATTTTCACATTCGATTTTTGTTCTATTAAACAAATTTAAACTTCCTTACACTTATCTTTTTGTAAAATACCTTTTTATGTGATTAAGACGATGTTAAAAATAAAATACAGCATTTTCATAAATTTATTCAAAACATGGAAATTTAAACAATAATGATGAAACATATATATGACACAAACAAACAAATAAATAAAAATATCAAACAACTAAAAAAAATGAGACATGCTCGAGTTGCCTCCCTAGAAGCGCTTATTTTTGTTCGAGTCACGAGCCTGACTCTACCTTTATTTAACTGATAAAAGGGAAGTTTTCCATACACTTAAGTTTAAGTGTGGTTGAAAGTAGCGATACACACCCTTAAGGTGGAAATATGCCACATGAGGAAAGGATGGTGGATGAATTATATGCTCAAAGGGGTGTGCTCCTCTCATCAAAACCTTACCTAATTCATTTGGGCCAATGGGTAAATCTAACTTTTATTCTAAAAAGGAATCATCTTCTATCAACTTTGAGAGATTCTTAGTTGATGATCCATCTTGACCTAATAAACCCGGTTTGAACCCATAATGTTTCTTGTGATCAATCATAACTGGGTGGTGTAAGTATGTAAGGTTATGGTTCACTCCTATATTAGCTTCTACTCCACATGGCTTAGAGTCTTCTACCTTTATCTTAAAACTACCCGGACTATGTAGTTTGATGGGTGGATTGGGGCATATTTCAATTCCTAGATTCACATCCATGGATGAAAAATTGGTTAATGGTTTTGGTTGAGGCCCCAGTTCATCAAAACTAAGAGAAATGTCATGAAAACAAGTATCTAAACCTATTTCGTCTAGTTTTGTTTGGTCCAAAGGTTCTACTTCCATTGGGGTTCCTATAGTCTCTTCTACTTCTTCCGAGTAAGTTATGGGTGGTGTGTATTCCTCAAATGATGGTAGGACTTGTGGGGTACTCGGTGAGCTTGGATTTTCTACTCTATCCTCTATCTTATCAAGATCACCTATACATTTATTTTGTACTATGGTAGCACCTAACCATGACATGAACCTAGGTACCTCAACTCTAACCATCTAATTTCTAAACACACTTTTCGATTGAGCCTTTCAAATTGAACATAGGTCTAAACCTTTATTTTTGGGTCCCATGTTCCACTTCTGAATTGGGCGTGAATCTCAAAGTTTTCCCAGGCGTCTCTAACACCATATTCCCAAAATTCCCCATCTGTTAAATAGTCAAGCCTCTTTTGGGTTTCGTGGTCGATAAGAGTGTAAAGGAATCGAAGGAGAAACAACAAATCAAGACCCTGATGAAGGACTTTTTGTAGTAAGTATTTGAAACGAGTCCATGCATCAGGAAAAGATTCACCATAATGTTGTTGGAATATGAAAATGTCATTTGAAGTGGAAGGGGTAGATTTTGTAGTGGATTTGGTCGATTGGGTGAAACATTTGGCGGATTTGCGTTCTCCACAATGGCTAACGAAATAGTAGATGAGAAATTTTACGAAACAAAAACACAAAGAAGAAAGCTAATAAAATAAAAATAAAAATCTCACTTAATAGGAATCTAGTGAGTAGACCTAAACGAGATAGAAATCGAAACCTAAACCATTCCCCGGCAGCGGCGCAAAAAACTTGATGCGGATTATTGTAACCATCAACGAGTTTTACAATCCTCCTAGGCAGTGTACCAAATCGTTGTAGTGAAGTATAGGTAGGACACATGAGATTGATCGTTCTCTAGGGGAATAGTGTTGTGAAGGCCGAAGTGTATGTCGAGATAGGTTTAAAGGTGAGGGATGAGTCTTTTTGTATTTTTATATTTCTTAGAAAGCAAAGTAAAATCTCGGGGTTTTGAATAAGGGGCATTTTAACTACTAACTATCTAAAACAAAACTAAATAACTTAAAATAAAATGCAAGAAAAGTAAATTGGTGGTAACTCTTACGATAGGAAAATGTGTTTACTTAGATTTCTTTACTCCTTTGTTATCTATTATTAATTAGTCGAATTGTTACACCCTTGTTTTGATTGGAGCTTTGTATTCCTTTTTATTATTCGTAGGAAGGTGTCAATGCCCTAACTCTATGAATGTATAAGTCTCCCATAAGAAGCTTAAAGTCTAGGATCTACAAGCCGCAATTCATGCAATAAATACAACGAGAAAAACCACCAGTGCACTCTAGGGTTGCGTTTTGTAAGATGGTCAAGCTAGTTACATATAAGAATTAAGCCAATTTTCTTACCCTAACGCGAAGCAACCAATTCAACAAGAGATGACAATCAATAATTAATAACAAGGTTTCATTAGACCTAGCCTAGTATGTTAAAGTGAAGAAAAGAAAAGCATATTATCAAATAACAAATAGACATATTGAATAATTAACTAGGGATTACTTATCTTCAATTAAACATGAGCCAATGGCTGAAAAACCTTCACAATTATTGTGAAATTCATCTAGGGTTTGCCTCTCCAAAGTGTTACACAAATAATGAAAAACATGCGAAAATATATATAGTATTACACTTGTGACGACGTCACCTTATAGGTTGTGAAGCCGTCAGCTCGCCGTCATTAGGGTTTCGTCATGTGCAAGTCGTCGTTATGACGTCGTCGCTTTGGATCTCTGACGCCGTCATGTGATGCCTGACGCTGTCCCGTTGTAAATGATATGGGTTGTCTCTTGTTAGCTTTGTACATAAATCTCAACTTCAAATTACACCTGAAGCCATCAGGTTGTAGTGTCTTCATATTCCACTGAGGCGTTCCACCAAAAATACCTCCACTTGATAGGGGATCCTTGTGATGTGTGACGCCGTTAGACTCCCTTATCTGACAACATTTTGCGACTTCGTCGTTTTCTTCTCTTTTTCGTCCAAATAAGCCATAAATGTGCCGATTTCCAGATTTTTCGTCCCAAGTACCTAATGTGCAAAAAGAAACGATTTAGGAAATATTTGATCATATTCATACAATTTTGGGCTTAAATGGCCTCTTAAAAAGATATCAAATAAATCCTTATCAATAAATATCCATATTAGATATTAAGTGTTTGTTTCAAATATTGTTGAGACTATAACAATTTAACTATTTATTTCTTAATATGCACATGTTAAACTTAAAATTGCAAAACCTCATATATAGTTTATTATATGTTGATCCAAAAATTATTTGTAGCAAACATTTAATAATATAATATAAAGATATATTAAGAGTGATGTGTTAAAAATATTTTAGATACAAATACTACATATATATTTTTTATATTCTAAATAATTAATTAAAAGAGTATATTAATTTTAAAAAAATTAATAAATTTTAGAAAAAAATATATTTGCCTAGCAAAAGTTTTACTATAAATTATTTGTTAAAAAGACTACTAAATTAATTTTGAAAAAAAAAAAATATTTAATTATTTAGTTAATCAGTATAGAGTAGTAGAAATTACATTTTATCAAATTGAGGGTATCATTATGCATGCTTAATAGTTCAGGGTATTAGATGATTCAGTTTGTCAAGTTCGGGACACTAATATGTGTTTTGGCCTAATAGATATCATTATCATTATATATTAAATTAATGTATACGCGCAAAGTTATAAATATCAAAATGAAAGCATGAGTTACCGTGATATGTAAATAAATACAAAAGATTGTACATATACGAACGACTCATGTTATTATTTTTTATAAGTTTAACCTACGTGTACACGGATTTAAAAATTAAATACTTAAAATTATTATTAACAGTAATATAAGTGATGACGTATAGTCCGCATTCGGGTCACGAACCCGACCAATGACCGCTACTAGCGAGCCCAGTACGACTGGGCTAACCCGGTAACGGTTTGGGCTCAGGAAGGCCCAAACCCGAAGTTATTCATGTCCTTGATATTGGATATCTCTTATTTATGGGATATGCATTAGCCAACCGACTAAGGAGGGATACGCCGAAGGTTGGGGAACACGAAACCAACAAGGATTTCGTGTATATATAAAGGGCATCTCGGCCATCATTAAAGGTACGATCTAAAACCCTAACTCTCCACTTAACCTTAAACCGATTACTTACTCTCACGCCGGAGGATAATCGTGGGAAACAATCCACGATAAGCCTAACGGTGTTTTCTGTTTACTTAGTGCGCAGGTCTCAAGCATCAAGATCCAATTGATACGGGAACCGGAGTCCAAATAAGGAACGCCCAACTTTTGTATCAACAATAAGTATAAAAACGAAGGCACGACCTCATGAAAATGAAAATACGAGATTTTACATGTAGTACAACGACATATGTAATTCCTCTTCAAAGTTTGAATAAATGATATCCTGAAAACATTTTTTTTTCAATGGTCATTATGTGCTATTAAACGCGCATAATGTATAAAACATAATATTAATAATTAAATTTAAACAATATCAACTTTAACAACATGTCAGTCAAACAAAGTCAAATACTTCGTTCAACAAAAATATATGCAAGATATCAATCAATATTAATAAATAATAAAAATTTATATAAAAAATCTAACGTACACAAGTATTGTAACTATATAAGTATAAAATATTTTTTAGATATTTTTATAAAAAAATCTTATTTAACATTTCTGTGTATGAACGAGATTAAAATATGTTTGTCAATATGCTACAAGAATTATGATCAGCTTTATTCTGTTTTTGACTTTTTTTTCTCCAATATTGTAATCAACATGGTTGAATTTGGAGAAACCAGCAATAAGTTCCCAAAAAACATGGAATTATGCCAGATTACTAACTAAACAATAGAAAGATACTTTCTAATAAGAATACTTGAACCTGTGAAATACAGATACTTCAGCTTCGTCTATCAAAACCTTTTAGGCACCACCCGATCATTCAAATGGGGCAGACGACACAGACCCCCATTCACGACAGGGTCGATGTAGTCCTAACAACAAGACCCGTTACTTAAAATACATTCATTTTCCTCTAGAAACTCCGTTACATACACAAAAATCAAAAACCTATGGTTCTTAAACCAATATATATGCACTAATACAACATTTATTCATGGAAAAACATATAATTACATATACCTTACATAATCGCTTACGCATGTACCTTAATCAATCACTTCTTTCCTCTTGTCTCACGAGCCACAATGAGTTCTATGTCGCCCGCATCACCATTATCCGTAGGCATTAAAATCTCATCAAAAGTACTAAAATGATACTTTTCGCCAATAGCGCGTAAAAGCTGGTACACTTCAAACATCGTGGGTCGTTCTTTATGAGCTGGCAACACGCAGCTACATGCGACTTTTAGCACTTGAAAAACCTCTTTATCATATCCTTTACCAACTAGTGACACATCAATCGCATCGTGAAGTTTCGATTCGGTCGATAAATCTGAAATCCATTCGACTAAATTACCCCTGAACGTTTCAGGGGCTTTACTCACATGAGTCGGTTTTTCACCCGTTACTATTTCTAAAAGCACCACCCCGAAGCTATATACATCGCCTTTTGGGGTTGCCACGAGGGTTCGAGCGTATTCAGGTGCGACATACCCGATATCACCAAACTCACCGTTCACGAAAGTACTCAAATGAGTATCCACCGGATTCATAAGCCTTGCAAGCCCAAAATCTGATATTCTGGCATCGAACTCTTGATCTAACAATATGCACTTCGAGCTTATGTTTCTATGAAGGATACGCGGGTTACAGTTATGATGTAACCACGCAAACCCTTTGGCTGCACCAAGAGCGGCTTTTAACCGTAACGACCACTCCATATGTTTTCCTTCTTCAACGGGATGTAAATTATCGTGTAGGGTCCCGTTTGCCATGTATTTGTATACTAAAAACCGTTCCTGTTTAGCAACACAAAACCCTAAAAGGGGAACGAGGTTGCGGTGTTTCACGCTACCAAGTGTCGCCATTTCTGATGCAAATTCTTTTTCTGAGTGTTGGGTGTCTTGTAATCTTTTAATCATAAGATGGGTCCCATCTTCGAGAGTTGCTTTGTATAAAGAACCCGTTCTTCCTGATCCGATAATGTTTTGTTTGCTAAAACTGTTGGTGGCTTTCATGAGATCACTTAATCTCATCTTTGATACGGGATTATCAAACATTGAGAGCTGTAATTCCAATAGAAGTTAGTGAGCTAAAAGTAGCAAGAAAATAAATCATATAAGTTATGAACAGGTCTATTTGGGTTAAATTCTTGTATTTATTTTTAACCGGTAAAATATAAAAATTTATAGAAAAATAGCTTTAAAAGAAGTCATACAGTTTCAAAGTTGGACAAAAAGTATTACGGTCAAGCTAACATGGCCCTATCTGAACAAAAAGTGTTATGGATCAAACTAACCCTACCCATTTCGATCCGTCTAAACAATGACCCGTTTTTGACAAGTCACCCACCCGCTACCTCATTTTATAAAATTCAGTTATCTTACCTTAATAGTTTTTGCTCCTTTGATATTCCGAGCCCATTTATTTTCATCGGGATCTTCTTCTTTCTTCTTTACAACAACTCTCCTCATAAAGAACATCATAACACCAACAATCACCGCAGCAATAGTAGCACCACCAATAGCGGCCCCTATAATCACACCCGAACTTTTTTTCTTTCCACTTCCTGCACAAGAAGACAAAGGCCCCCCACATAACCCGGGATTTCCCGTATAGCTACTAGCCGGAGCAGTAAAATTTTGACCAAAATATGGCACTGGACCCGTCAAAGCATTATTAGCAACACTAAACTCCTTTATCCGATTAAGTGCACCCAGTTGACTCGGAATCTGACCCGTAAAACGGTTATTATTAAGTCTAAGAACATTTATAAACGAACAGTTTCCTATAGTCGCTGGGATCTCACCCACAAAGTTGTTTGATGAAAGATCGAGACTTGTAACAAATCCAACGATATCTGACATGTTGGCTGGGAGGGACCCCTCAAGTTTGTTGCTTGAAAGATCCAAACCCGTTAATGAGGTACAGTTTTTGAGGCCTAGTGGAAACTGTCCCTTTAACCCCATATCAGAGAGATGGATATTGAGCACTTTACTTTCATCGGGATGCCAACATTCAATACCCGTAAATCTACAGATGAAGCCTTCGGTGCTGTTATTGAAATCCCATGAAGATAAGAGGTTTTCTGGATCTTGAAGTGATTGTTTTATGGATCTTAAACAATCGATGTCACTTTGAACAGCGTTGCTGTGATAACTAGTTATAAACATCCAGAGACACAGTGAAAATATCATCCATATACGAGTCATTGTGCAAGAAACTTGTGTTGGAAACCTCAGTTTTCAAGAAATGAGCCTGGAAAAGTAGCAAAAGAAACATGTTCAGATATTTAAATAAAATGATTGGCTCTTTGTTGAGGACCGATAATTCTGTTTGATTTTTGTTACACAATCATTCGTAGAAAAATGCCTACTTGAGATGTTTCGTATTGTGCTTTGAAAGTTATTATGTGAGACTGAATTATCAGATAACTATCTGTTAAAGAACATATGATAGTGTTTGGATGTGCTTGAAGTTGTAATAATCACTTTCGTCTATGTTGAGTGTTTGGCAAAAGAAGTGATAGATAAAATAAGGGTCTATAACGAATTTTGCTCTACATTTTAATGATCGGATTGGTTGCAATTAGTATCAAACTGATTTAGACCTCTAAATAGTTAGATAACAAAAGATAAAACTGTAAAAGCAGTGGAAATATCTGCATCTTAGCTAAAAAAAACTTATTAGTGCAAGTATAAGCTGTTATAATCAGATATCATGTTCAATACACACATTAAAAACCACCAAATAGCTAGGCCATTAACAAGTACAGTATATATAATCTGGGAGAAACTATGCACATGTAAATGCCTAGAAAAACATTTCACTCGACCAACTATTACCCTTTGTGGATACTTAAAATGAATTACAACAACCATTCAAAATAGAATTACCCAATTCAGATAACATAAACCGTGACTGAATAACCCTATATCCCTACAATATTTAGCACTGCATCCCTACAAATTTTAACACTATGTCCCTACAAAATTAGAAACATCATCACCTCAGATAATCAAAACCCCATATGAACAACAGCAAATACAACAACAGTACCCGAGCCCCATGGTGTGCGGGGGTACGGGGAACCCAAATTAGTAAAATTCAATACTTTTACCACCCAATCGATTTTTCATAGCCTTAATCAAATACGATCTCAATCAATACCCCCAACAAATTAGCAACACACCGACAAAACAAAAATATTAGCAAAGCATAACCTAAAAATAAAACAATCAGAAACCCATACGCATTCCATCAAGCTGACATCAAATTTTACATAAATAAATACAAAAACTACAACAACTAAAATAAATAGCTTACCCAATACGAATCAAGATCGTCGGCACATAAAGATTTATTAAAGCATAACCATCAACTCAAAAAACCAAAAACCCATATCAATCCAGTCAAACCCAAATCAAGTTAAGCATAAAGTGACAACCTTTACACCTAAAACCAAACAAAAATGACCAAAAGACCAAAAAAATGAAGGACTAACATAGCAAGATTCAATAAAACATAACCAAAAACTCAAATAACCACAAATCCATACGAATCTCACCAAACCCGCATCAAATTAACCATAAGTCACAAACTTTACAACTAAAACTTAACAAAAATGACAAAAAGAACCAAAAGATGAACAACTTGCATAGCAAGATTTAATAAAACATAACAAATAATTAACCATAAAGTCACAAAATTTATACCTAAAACAAAAACAAAATAGTCAAAGATTCAAAAAAGCCTAATCATAAACTCAAATAACCAAAAAGCCACATCAAATTAAGCACAAAGTCATAAACTTCACACCAAAAAACTTAACAAAAATGAAGAACATACTGAGCAAGATTCAAAAAAGCCTAAACATCAGCTGCTAAAACGAAAAACCCATATGAAATCCATGAAATCCATATCAAATTAAGCATAAATTGAAAAAATGAGGAAAAAAAGAAGCACTTACAGAGCAAGATTTAAGATCTTAGCAACATATGTAGATGAGTGATTTAGAATTTATTTAATGGGTAGAAGATATATGTGATGTTAAAAGTCTGGTCAAATAAGGAAAGATCATGTTTGGAGTGAAGAATCAAGCGACGACTAATAATGCTTGACTTGCAGTTACTTGTTACTGTTTGCCAATGCGTGTGAAGTGATGACTTTTTTGGTTTTTCTTTTTCTTGACCAAAAGTGACGTTAGATTGCATTTGGGTTAATTTTTTCATTTTTTTGGTGGGATGATTTTCATTAATTTAGTGGTCTAAGATAATCATAATATTATGTTAGTACGTTTGGTTTATTGGTTAGGAATAATGATGCAGATTGAATTTAGAATGAGGTGGAATGATAATGGGTATGAAAAAGTCAGATCATTACGATTGTTTATGTTTGTTTGATAAAATATGATATAAAAAACGATAAATATTCAATTTTATAGTAGAAAAAGAAGTACCACTTGAATGGATTTCATAGACACCAAATTGGTACAGAATGAATCTACGACTACGATATACAAATTTCATTTACGCCCACAAAACAAAACAAAACAAACATGTATACGATTTGAAAGTCATAATCTCATTCCCATTCAATCAAACCAAACGCCCTTAGTTATTTTACATGTTTATACACTCTAGTGAAAATCTCATCTCATAAGACATTTGAGAGTTTTGGATATCCCTCAACAAATAAGCATCTATGAACTTTTTGTCTGATCTGTTAGATAGAAATTTACACTTAAACCGGCATATATTTTGGTTTTTGAATGGATTAGAAGGAAACATGTGTGTGTGGATATAAGCGGGGTTTCTCAACAGGGGTTTTATAGTGACAGATCGCTTGAAAGTCACGCCGTGCAAGTGGCAAAACATGAGAAAATGTGCATTGAAAATCAACATGTTTTTATTCCTTTCGCGTTTGATACTTTTGGTTTTTTTGCACCTGAGCCAGTGGAGCTCCTCAACATAGTTTAACGTATTATACATAGTAATGTTATGACACCTATATCCACAAATGTTGTTTTCAAGAGAACTAGTTCTCTAAGAAAAAAAATAATACGATGATCATTCCAACACTTTTTAAACTTTTAAAGTTCTTTGAAGTATATGCATTATTTATTATTATCACCATATTAATGTCATATTAGTTTCACTTATCATCATATCATTTTTACCTCACAATGGTTTTATTATCACCAACAATGGTTTTATTATCACCATTAATCATTTCCAGCGCTCAAATATACCTCTCACAAACGCATACATTCAAGATACAATCAAAAAATGTAAGTAAGCAACTCGGCTTTAACACCACAAGCATCCTTCTAACTGACTACGATCCAACCGCAAAATCATTCTCACCTCTAGCCAAAAATCCACCGCTATGGGAAGTCTTTAGAGAGAGGAGAGATAGTTACAATCCAAATAAGAGTATCAATAGACTTTCAAGAACAAGGATATTGTACAAAAACAAACTTAATAACTCACAAACTCTCATAGTAAATTCTCGCGACACTTAATAAGTACGTAGTATCAAGTTTTATAGTTTATTTTACAGACGTCCTATAAATGTAAATGGGATGTGATACATTTCCAAAGTGGTGTGCAATATGTGTCGTCATAGGGCCTCCACTTAAAAATGGTCACATTTTTATTAATTTTGCATAAAAATATGTATAATATTTAGCATATATGAGTCATATAATTCAAGTTTATATGCAACTTCTCTTTAATTTACAAATGTAACAAGATCACTTTGTTGTTATTGCTTACGCCACTGAAAACCACGAGACGGTCCTATGCATTTCAACAGATTGGAGATTGATAACTCATGAAAAATGGTTGGTGTAATTAGGCGTATGGATTCATAAAATGATAAAATGTAACAACGAATTTTGACATAAACATGCATAGTGTCGAAGTAAAAGACGCATGCAATTTGTGGTTTTTAATGTACATGGGCAACAGTTAGGTGGTGTTTGATAAGGACTTAAAGAGTCTTAATAGTTAAATATGTAAATGTATTAAGTCATTAAATGATTGTTTGTTTGGAGCTTAAAATAAAAAGACGACTTTATAGAAAAGCCAGTGGGTGGAGGCCTCCAAATTAAGTTCATCCCTTTATTACGCTTACATATTTACCCTCCCATTCTTAACCTATAATCCCATATATTTCATATAAAAGGGTATTACCAAGTAATTTTCACCGATTAAGACACTTTATTCAAAGACACAAAACAAACAACCATTTAGCTTATCTATAAATGTATAACATATATCCAGACATACACTTTAATTTTACATGACTTAATAAAAATACTAAACAAACAGGCCCTTACTTCCTAATAGGCAGATAGATGGGTTCTCCATTTAACACTTTGACCTGGTCTAGTATGAAACAAAGAATTTTTTGTTTAAATTTCTATATCATTCGTGGAAATTGTTTTCTCATGCATAATTAATTTGGACACCATTAGTCGTATCTTTTATGTGGTCCCAGTTCGAGACCAGGCTAGTTGCCTAGTTCTAAGCTGAATTGAACTGGTTTCACATATGTTAGGAATCAAAAAAAGAAAAGAAGAAAAAAAATCAAACAAAACTGACAAACGAAACATATTAAATTCTAAGGATACAAAAGTATCAAATTCTAATTTCAAAATATAAATTTTAGTTTAAAGTTAAAAAGAAACTAATGTAATTTGGACGTATCGATATTAGTAGTTAAAGCCCACTAAAATACACATGAATCAAGCTCATTTACAAAGCCATCAACAAACACTTGATGGCGATCCAATCCAAGGCCATGAAGAACCTGGCTAAACTTATCAGGATACGTTGAGCACGTTTTACTACTGCTCTTCAACTGCCACTAATGGTTAAGATGTACCATCTGACACTGTGCAGTGAGGACACATGACAAACACCACTTTATACGAGCCAAGGAAGAGAGTCCACTTGTTTTCCTTGTCTGCTCTCCAGATGATCAACATCTGGCTCTCTCACAGGCGTTGATCATCCCTCAAGAGTTTGTCACTAAACCCTATTCGTCTTTCTATAAATAGAAGGCGTCACACACAACTTCAACAAGTTTCACACACTTGGGCAAATACCGCTTCACAACAGTTTCGTAAGGTCTTTGTTTAAGTGTTACTCGAGCTTCTTGATCTACATCATTCTCCTCAACTAGGAGAGGGTTTATATACTTGTGTTTACACGAGATGGGCCTTCATGGGCTTTGCCCATTGGGCTATTACTAGTTACTAACTAGTTTACATTTTACAAGCCCGTTACAAAATAAGATCGTCACTTTCAATCCTAACACTTGCCAAAGGTCCTTCCTTGTTTTTAAGATTGGTCTTCGTTGATGATTCATTAGAGGCTCCTACCTCTCAAAGAGCTTTTTTTCTGCCATTGTTCCTCCGACTAGGAGATTAGAGTCCGATGGTAGATCTTTCTCATCTGTTTGCCAGTCTATGGATCAATCCATTATTGATCTTTTATTTGGTTACCGTTCTTTGGTAAAGCATGTCGAAGCGGTGGTTCTTCTTCAGCTCAAGCCAGTTTGTCTCAGGCTAGTCTTCTCACTCTTGAATCGAGTTATTTGACTTGAGGCAAAGATCTGAGATTAATAGATTGGCTTTTGATTGCGAGAAGTCAGCTTTGTTGTCTCAGAAATCGGCTTTAGAGCGCAGTCTTGGTGATTGTGTCGGGATGGGAATCAGTATTTGCGAGATGCTCAACAGTGTAGCATCAGTTGAGGGATCTTGAATCTGAGAATGAGCATCTGAGTGATCAGCTTCTTCGTCAGGAAGATGATCACAAGGTTCATATGGAGAGAGAGAGATTGGGTATTTTAGCAACTTGTTATCTGAAGAGAAAGCCAAAGTTGATAGACTAAAGTCTGAATTATCTCAATCTCGTACTGCCCTGAAGGAATCTGAGGCTCGTGTGGCAGCTTTATTGGAAGAGAATAAGGCTTTGATTAAGCATTTTCAAGAATTTTTTCGTCGTTTGGTTTGTTGTTCTCAGTTTCTGCAAGGTTTTGTTGTTCTTCAAGTTTATGCTGGTAACTTGGGGATTATTAAGTGTTTTGAGGCTGTGAAGTGTAAGTATCTTGAGCTTCGTTTTTCGGAGAATGGTCATCCTCTGTTGTGGATGAGCTCCGCAGATGCCGAGTCGCGCTTGCGTGATGCTGGAAGAAAATTCTTCAGGACTAAGTGGCCCTATTTCAAGCAACTTGTTGGTTTGGCTGATAATCCTTTAACGAGTTTAAGTGATTTGGACGCAATACATCCTCCTCGCGCATAATTGTTTTCTGGCCGTTCTAAGCCTTGAATAGTTGTGTACTGATCTTTTGTGTTTACCTAGTTGTTTAGGATTTTGTGTGCTCTCAATCCTTCACCCTTGGGGCATTGTTATTTCGATTCTTTGTCTTTTTGTAGGACTCTGTCATTTCCTTTTATATCAGGACTTCTTATGATATTAGCCCTGAGGCTTTGTCGTACTTCTTTGCTTGTTGTATGTTCTAGGCCAGTCTAACACCTGATATTTTGATATCTTGTAAGGACGTTTCCTTTGATGCATGTTATGTTGTCGGGATTTTGTTTTAGTCGTTTACTTTGACGTCTCTTGATGGCCTCTTTTGTTTTGATGACATGTGTAATTGTTGGGTTCAGTCCCAGATAGATCTTATGAGCCTAGAAAGATTATAGCTGTCCTGTGTAATCACAAAACAACTAAGGAGAACCTTTGCAAGAATTGTATTCACGCGGAAAATAAATACAAGACTAAAGAAGACGATAAACACAATAACTTGATCCTCTATGGATCTATATTAATTCACTATTAATGTTTTTCAATACGTACATAAAACCCTAGCCACATGTTTCTTTTATAGCACAAGAAACCCTAATGCAGCTTGCTAAGCACTCAAAATATATGCTCTATCTATTCCTATTTTAACTCAAGCATATCACAACTAATAAACTAAGAAAACGGAACCGCATATCCAGAGAAACATATTAACTATCGAGGAAAC